>CM077918.1:356219748-356369748 GCA_039797435.1 Crotalus adamanteus | reverse complement strand
CACACACACACATACGCATGCACGCACACGAGACACCCGGATTTCGTGGCCGCTCCTAGCTGAATCTCCAGCCTGCTTTATAACCTGCCGACTTTACGCTGCGCTTTTGGGAAGGTTTGGAGAGGTGGAGACGTACCCCGCTCTCCAAGCCGAGCCTGCTCCGAAAGGGCCGCGGTTGGGAGGGGGCTCTCTGCGGGCCCCGTCAGAGGGACCTCTTCTTGACCCCCATCCAACACTCACAGGCCCCACCTGTCTGCCCTCCACCTGTCCGGATCCCGGGAAGAGCAGCAGCGGCGGCGGCTCCGATGCGCCCAGGGCGCACGCCAGGAGAGACGCTGGCGGGGCGGTGGCCCGGGCGCTTTGGGCGCGCCGCTCGCGCTGAGCATCTTTCGGCATTCCTTCTGGAATTCCTAGGCCGCCCTTTCCCCCCCCCCCGGATAAAACCTGGGGGGAGGGGAGAAAAAAAATCAAACCATGAAGATATGATGGTTTAAATCTCCCCTTACCATGATGGAGAAGACCAAGGCCAGGATGTTGACCGGCCAGATGGGGCAAAAGCAGGAGAGGATGGCCAGCGGCAGGTAGTCCGGCGAGCGGCCGGCTTCGGGCAGGTTGGAGGTGGTGGCGGTGGACGAGGCGCGCGCCAGGCTGAGCCGCGACGGGGAGAGCGAGGTGGCCTCCAGCGGCCCCTCCGAGCCCGACCGGTAGAGCAGGCCGTGCCCGTTGGGCTCCATCGCCGCCGCTCCGACGGCAGCCGCCCCCGCCACCCCGTCCTCGTCCGGGCAGGGCTTGGGGGGCGACGGGCCGGCCTGTAGCAGCTGCTCCGTCTCCTGCGAGGAGGAGGAAGCGGGCGGCGGCGGGGCGCCGGCCAGCGCCTTCCCCAGCTGTGCGTCCGCGTTGATGGCCATGGTGCTATGCCTGCTGCTGCCGCCGCCCAGCTTAGGCGCCCATCGCTCGGGGAGGCGCGGGGCTCCCGCCGGTTGTCCCGTCGCTGCGCCTCGCTGCGCTGCCTTCCCCGACCTGGTGCTCTTTGCAAAGTTGGCGGGCGTCCCCGGGGCCTCTGAGCTCACGAGGAGGAGGAGGAGGGGGGAGGGGGAGGGGGAGGAGGAGACGGAGACTCCTCCTTCTCCTCCTCCTCCTCTTCCTCCTTCCTCCCGCCTCCTCCAGCTGTCTGGCCGGCAGCTGGCTGCGGAGCACTGTCGGCTGTCGGTGCCTGGAGGGCGCAGGAGGGAGGCAGGGACCCCCTCTCGCCAGGCGGGGCAAGGGGGCACTCTGGAGCGCCCCTTCCCGCAGCCCAATCTGAGCCAGGCTTTGCAGCAGGTTGCAGGCGAGGTCGCTCTCGGAGCACAGCCCATTCTCAGAGGGACCCCGGTTCTCTCAACCCCCCCCCCCCGCCTTCTTCGAAGGATGTCCACCGAAGTTTAATCCGTGGGGTCCTTGGTGCTCTCTGAGCTGGGTGGTTTTCTTGCAGACGTTTCGTGACCCAACTAGGGAACATCATCAGGGCTAGGAGGAGGGGGAGGAGGAGGAGGAGGACAAGGACAAGGAGGAGGAGGAGGAGGAGGAGGACTGTGGGGTCCTTGGTGCTCTCTGAGCTGGGTGGTTTTCTTGCAGACATTTCATGACCCGACTAGGTAACATCATCAGTGCTAGAAGGAAGGAGGAGGAGGAGGACAAGGAGGAGGAGGAGGAGGAGGAGGAGGAGGAGGACAAGGACAAGGAGGAGGAGGAGGAGGAGGAGGAGGAGGACTGTGGGGTCCTTGGTGCTCTCTGAGCTGGGTGGTTTTCTTGCAGACATTTCATGACCCGACTAGGTAACATCATCAGTGCTAGAAGGAAGGAGGAGGAGGAGGAGGAGGAGGAGGAGGAGGAGGAGGAGGAGACTGTGGGGCCCTTGGTGCTCTCTGAACTGGGTGGTTTTCTTGCAGATGTTTTGTGACCCAACTAGGGAACATCATCAGTTCTAGGGGGGGGATTGTGGAGTGGAGGAGAAGGAAGAGAACAACAACAACAATAACAATAACAACAACAGCAGCAGCAATAATAATAATAATAATGATAATAATAATAATAATAAAGTTGGAAGGGACCTTGGAGGTCTTCTAGTCCAACCCCCTGCTCAGGCAGGAAACCCTATACCAGTGATGGCGAACCTTTTAGAGACCGGGTGCCCAAAAACTCGCCCTGCCCCCGCTCCACCCCCTGCCCTGCCCCCACCCTGCCTGCCCGCAGGGCCACTCACTGCCTCCAGGCCCTGCTACAGATCGCCCAGGCAGCCCAGCAGCGCCATGGTGGCCACGCCCTCTGCCTGCGCCTCACAGCATCAACTGTGCTGGATGGGGTGTGAGCGCAGAGTCTTGTCTTGTCCTTGGCTGTGCTGCTCCACATGGGCCACACTCGGGGGCGACTCTCCTTCAGGGGGGCTGCTGGTGAGGAGGGGGTCGCGGGGGGAGGCGAGGCTGAGGCAATGGCACGTGTGCCCACACACGAGTGCCATAGGTTTGCTACCACTGCCCTATACCATTTCAGACAAATGGCTGTCCAGTCTCTTCTTAAAAACCTCCAGTGTTGGGGCATTCACAGCTTCTGGAGGCAAGGAGTTCCACTGGTTAATTGTTCTCACTGTTAGGAACTTTCTCCTTAGTTCCAGGTTGCTTCTCTCCTTGATCAGTTTCCATCCGTTGCTTTTTGTCCTGCCTTCAGGCGCTTTGGAGAACAGCTTGACTCCCTCTTCTTTGGGGCAGCCCCCGAGATATTGGAAGGCTGCTATCATGTCCCCCCTCGTCCTTCTCTTCGTTAAACTAGACATACCCAATTCCAGCAACCGTTCCTTATATGCTTTAGCCTCCAGTCCCCTGATCCTCTTTGTGGCTCTTCTCTGCACTCTTTCTGGAGTCTCAACATCTTTTTTACATTGCAATGACCAAAACTGGATGCAGTATTCCAAGTGTGGCCTTACCAAGGCTTTGTAAAGTGCAGCATCCCGGGGTCATCTGATCCCCATTTGTGATCTTCCTGGCAGTTTTCCGAAAAGCAAAATCAACGGGGGGGGGGGGGGGAAGCCAGGGGTACTTAATGACTGCATGGGTCACTTAATGACCTGGCACAAAAAAAAAAAAAAAAGCTCCTAAAATGCTTAATGACTGTATCACCTAGCGACGGATGTTCTGATGCCAGTTCTAGTCATAAATCAAGGACTTCCTGTATCCCCATAAAGTCAGGGAAATATCATTAGAAGGAATCGCTTTGCTTGGCTGTCCCAAGAAAAGTAATAATTTTGATAAACTGCCTACCGTCACTGAATAAATAAAATAAAATAAAAAATCTTTCAGGTCATGATATGACAAAATTTCCCTAAATAACGTGCAATTCCGAGCAATTCCCTTGATAGAACTGTGCCATTTTCTTGATTTTCTTCTTCTTCTTCTGTTACGTTTTTTGACTTTCCGCTAGAATCTCCTGGTGGTCTCCTATCCACATAATAACCAGGCCCACTCCTGGTTATTCTTCCTGGCTCAGAGAAGTCAACCAGGTTGTGTCACTAAGTGATGTTGGAAGTTCTTAAGAAGAGACTGGACAGCCATTTGTCTGAAGTTCTCTTAAGGCAGCGGTTCTCAACCTTTGTGTGACGGCGACCCCCGTCACACGGACGCACCGCGCATGCGCGCCAGTGCCCCCATGCGTGGCGGTGTGCATGTGCGGTGGCGCCCCCATGTGCGGCGGTGCACATGTGCGGCGGCGCCCCATGCGCGGCGGCGCCCCATGAGCGGCGGGCATGCGCGGCAGCGCCCCCTGAGGGGGAAAAATGGCGGATCGCGTTGTTTGGCGACTCCCGTAAAATGGTTGTTCGACCCCAAATGGGGTCGCGACCCATAGGTTGAGAACCGCTGTCTTAAGGTTTCCTGCCTGAGCAGGGGGTTGGACTAGATGACCTCCAAGGTCCCTTTCAACTTTATTATTATTATTATTATTATTTGAATCAATTGACTTTTGTTTCTTGGACATTGGCTGGGAAGATCGCAAACACAATCGCGTGATCCCAGGAATGCTGCGGCCGTCATAAATACACGCCGGTTGCTGTGTGTCCGAATTTTGATCACGTGACCTTGGGGAGGCTGTGAAGATCCCAATTCTTCTCTTAATGGAGACGTCCGGTTTTTCCACCCACAATACAGTGTAGTCCTCTACTTACGACTGTTTGTTTAGTGACCTTTGAAGTTACACCGGCACAGGGAAAAAAAAGTGACTTAGGATCGTTTCTCACACACTGTCCCCGTGGTCACGTGACCCAAATCCAGGCACTGGACTCGCATTTATGACGGCGGCCGTCTCTCGGCGACATGTGATCACTTTTTGTGACCTTCTGACCAGCCAAGTCCGTGGGGGAAGCTGGATTCACTTAACAACCGCCATGGCTAACTGAAAAATTGCAGTGACTCGCTTAACAACGGGTGGCGGGGAAAATTCAGAGCTTTTTAATTAGTTTTTCTTCTGGTGAGGAGCGCCCTCTTGTGGCACCTTTCGGAATCACCTCTGAGTCATCCAGCAGTAGAACAGAGAACACAGGTAAGTCCTCGGCTTACGACCGCAATGGAGCCCCCAAATTTCCCAGGGTGAAGCCAGACAGTCGTTAAGTGAGACTTGTCCCCGTTTTACGACCTTCTTTGCCCCATCACCCCGGCATCCACAAGGCTTGCCTTCTCTCCAAGGAAACACAAAGGGTTGATTTTAACACTGGATTCTCCGTTAGTTTGTTTTTTGAACTCCTGGTAGTTCCCTGGCTTACGACTGTTTGTTTAGCGACCGTTCAGAGTGACAACACCACTTTAAAAAGTGAATGACGGCTTGGTCCTCACGCTTACAAACCTCATAGCATGCTTGGAAACTGCTCTAAAACCGGCCTTTGTTTACAACGGTTGTAGTATCCCAGGGTCAGGTGATCACTATTTGTGACCTTCCTAGCTGGCTTCCAATAAACCGAGTTAACACAGGAACCCTGATTCCTTTAACATCTTAACCTCAAGGAGCCCTGGTGGTGCAGTGGTTAGAGGGCCTTATTGCAGGCTGACTCTGCCCACTGCTGGAAGTTTGATCCTGACCGGCTCAAGGTGGACTCAGCCTTCCGGCCTTCCGAGGTCGGTAAAATGAGGACCTAGATTGTTGGGGGGGGGGCAACAGGCTGATTCTGTAAACTGCTCAGAGAGGGTTGTAAAAGGCCTTGTGGAGCTGTGTATAAGTGTTGTTGCTTGGGAAGGAAGGAAGGAAAGGAAAGGAAAGGAAAGGAAGGAAGGTGGATGGATAAAAGAGAGAGAGGGGGGGCGGGAGGGAGGGATGGGAGGAAGGAGGATGGGATGATGGGGAAGGAAGGAAGGAGGGAGGAAAGACAAAAAGGAAGGGAAACAAGAAGGAAGAAAGCCATGGTGGCACAGTGGTTAGAATGCAGCATTGCAGGCTGACTCTGCCCACAGCCAGGAAGTTCGATCCTGACCTGCTCCAGGTTGACTCAGCCTTCCGTCCTTCCGAGGTCGGTAAAATGAGGACCCAGATTGTTGGGGGCAAATAGGCTGACTCTGTAAATTACTGTAAAGCACCGTGAAATGGTAGATAAATCTAAGTGCTATTGCTTGGAAAGGAAGGATGGAAAAAAGACGAGAAGGAAGGAAGGAAGGAAGGAAGGAAGGAAGGAAGGAAGGAAGGAAGGAAGGCGTGATGTCGCAGTGGTTAGAATGCAGCATTGCAGGCTGACTCTGCCCACAGCCAGGAAGTTCGATCCTGACCTGCTCCAGGTTGACTCAGCCTTCCGTCCTTCCGAGGTCGGTAAAATGAGGACCCAGATTGTTGGGGGCAAATAGGCTGACTCTGTAAATTACTGTAAAGCACCGTGAAATGGTAGATAAATCTAAGTGCTATTGCTTGGAAAGGAAGGATGGAAAAAAGACGAGAAGGAAGGAAGGAAGGAAGGAAGGAAGGAAGGAAGATGAGAAGGAAGACAACAAGGGAGGAAGGAAGGAAGGAAGGAAGGAAGATGAGAAGGAAGGAAGGGAAACAAAGAGAAGGAAGAAAGCCATGGTGGCGCAGTGATTAGAATCCAGCATTGCAGGCTGACTCTGCCCACAGCCAGGAAGTTCGATCCTGACCTGCTCCAGGTTGACTCAGCCTTCCGTCCTTCCGAGGTCGGTAAAATGAGGACCCAGATTGTTGGGGGCAAATAGGCTGACTCTGTAAACTGCTGTAAAGCACCGTGAAGCAGTAGATACGTCCAAGTGCTTTGGCTACCTCCAGTGATTTCCTTATTTGCTGATAAAGTCAAGTATGAGTCATTTAACAACCACCTTGCTTAACAACGGAAGCTCTGCTTCCAACCGTGGTCATAAATCCAGGACTACCTATATATGAAGGAAGTTCACTGTCCATCATAACGGATGTGCAAAAAACCAATATATATCCATCAATCAACCGTTAAATACACACGATGTTATAATCGAAGCTGCTTAGTTTGAGTGAGATATGTGGACATAATACAGGGGCCTTTTGTTTTTACGGATTTATTTATTTATAAAATTTATTGACCATGGGGTAACATTGGTAGGTCTGGATTATCTGTCTTGAGAGGATACCCCCAAGCAATAATAAGGATTAAGCCAGGATTGGCAGCAGATATGCAGGGTTCAATCCCCTGAAATAATTTCCTGACAGTTAGAACAATTAACCAGTGGAACTCCTTGCTTCCAGAAGCGGTGAATGCTCCAACACTGGAGGTTTTTAAGAAGAAACTGGACAGCCATTTGTCCGAAATGGTTTAGGGTCTCCTGCCTGAGCAGGGGGTTGGACTAGATGACCTCCAAGGTCCCTTCCAACTTTATCATCAGCAGCAGCAATTCAGCGACCAACCAGAAGATTTTTTTGGTAGAAGAAGGAAAGAAGAAACGAGAAAGCAGGAGAACTCCCCCCCCCGTGCGTTTATGCAGAAGTAAGTACTAGGACTTGAACCCGGGTTTAGTCCCAATAAATGTTATGTGGGAAACCCTCTGTGCAATACGGTGAGGGAAACAACCGCTCGGGACATCACTAAAATTTCTCAGCAATTTTAGAATCAGTGTACTTCAATTCCCAGAGTTTCCGAGGTAACATGCTACCATGTCAGACAAATGGCTGTCCAGTCTTTTCTTAAAAGCCTCCAGTGGTGGAGCATTCACTGTTTCTGGTGGCAGGTCGTTCCACTGGTTAATTGTTCTCACTGTTAGGAAGTTTCTCCTTAATTACAGGTTGCTTCTTTCCTGGATTAGTTTCCATTCATTTTCCTTGCTTCCTTCCTTCCTAATTTCCTTCCTTCCTTCTTTTCTTTTTCTTCTTTCTTCCTAACCTCCTTCCCCTTCCTTCTTTCCTTCCTAGCTTCCTTCCTTCCTTCCTTTTCTTCTCCTTCTTTCATCCCACCCTCCTTCCTCTTCCTTCCTTCCTAGCTTCCTTCCTCCCTTTCTTTTTCTTCTTTCTTCCCATCCTCCTTCCCCTTCCTAGCTTCCTTCCTTCCTTTTTCTTCTTTCTTCCCATCCTCCTTCCCCTTCCTTCTTTCCTTCCTAGCTTCCTTCCTTCCTTCCTTTTCTTTTCCTTCTTTCATCCCACCCTCCTTCCCTTCCTTCCTTCCTTCCTTCCTTTTTCTCCTTTCTTCCCATCCTCCTTCCCCTTCCTTCCTTCCTTCCCTGTCCCTCCCCTTTCCCTTCTTTCTTTCTTTCTTTCTTTCTTTCTTTCTTTCTCTTTCTTCTTTCTCTTTTTCTTTCTTTTCTTTTTTTTTCTCTTTCTCTTTCTTTTTTTTCTTTCTTTCGCTTTCTTTCTTTCTTTTCTTTCTTCTTTTTTTCCTTCCTTCCTCCCTCCCTCCCACCCTCCTTCCCCTTCCTTCCTTCCTTCCTTCCTTCCTTCCTTCCTTCCTTCCTTTTTCTCCTTTCTTCCCATCCTCCTTCCACTTCCTTCCTTCCTAGCTTCCTTCCTTCCTTCCTCCCTTTCTTTTTCTTCTTTCTTCCCATCCTCCTTCCCCTTCCTTCTTTCCTTCCTAGCTTCCTTCCTTCCTTCCTTCCTTCCTTCCTTTTTCTTCTTTCTTCTCATCCTCCTTCCCCTTCCTTCCTTCCTTCCTTCCCTCTGTCCCTCCCCTTTCCCTTTTCTTTCTTTCTTTCTTTTTCTCTTTCTTTTTCTTTTTCTTTCTTCCTTTCCTTCCTTCCCTCTGTCCCTCCCCTTTCCCTTTTCTTTCTCTTTCTTTCTTTCTTTCTTTCTTTCTTTCTTTCTTTCTTTCTTTCTTTCTTTCTTTCTTTCTCTTTCTTTCTTTCTTTCTTTCTTTCTTTCTTTCTTTTCTTTCTTCTTTCTTTCCTCCCTCCCTCCCTCCCACCCTCCTTCCACTTCCCTCCTCGCTCTAATTTCTGGGGGCAAAAAGTACACTGTCCAGCCAACGGGCCTGAAATCTTTATTTATTCCTATTTCTCAGGCTTGTGTGTCCTCTGCAGCTTCCAAACGCCCTAAGTAAGACGTGAAAATAATAAGGCAATAAAGGATGACAATAAAATTATAATCGTTTGCAATGAAAAGGTGGAGAGGAAGGGGGCACGAAAGACACAGGGGAAGCGTGCTCGTGGGTGTCATTTGCACACTCAGGAAGTTGCTCTGAATTTCACTGGCCGTGCAAACCACAGTTCACGGGATGGGGGAGAGGTGATAGCCGCCTCCAAGCAAGCCAGAGAGAAACACACTCCCCCCCAATTCTGCACAGAGTCACTGGCACCGCCAGACACTTGCACAGTGTGGCAGGCGGTATTTTTGCTCCAGGCTGATTTTAACTCTTGCAATCAGCTCCCCCCATCTCTCCTCCTGCCCCCCCCCGCAGCCCACTCCATCCTGGGGCTGGGGGGGGGGCGTTGCTTTCTGACCACATCCTGAACCGGAAACGCTTTTGCGCTGCTCCTCAACGGTCTTCCTTTCCTCCTTTCTCGCGGGCACTTTGCTCTCGCCAAAGAATCTTTCTGATTTTGCAACCCGGTTCTATCCGAAGGCGGCCCATCAATTGTGGGAGTAGAGGAATTCCTCGACTTACGACGGAAATCGGGAGTAGGATTCCCCGTGGCTAAGCTTAGGCAGTCGCTAAGCGTAGCTGTGAGACGACTTGCAGATAAATTGATGACTTTTGGGGGGGGCACCGTTGTTAAGCGCGTCATTGAAGTCGTTAAGAGGATCAGGCAGTCGTTAAGCGAATCCAGCTCCCCCCCACTGACTTTGCTTGTCAGAAGGTTGTAAAAGTTGATCACATCACACACACACACACACACACACACACACACACACACACACGGGATACTACAACGGTCATAAATATGAGTCAGTTGCCAAGCGTCCAAATTTTGACCATGGGCAATGCTGCAACGGTCGTAAGGGCGAGGACCGGTTTTGAGTCACAACCGGGTTTCCTGCCTGAGCAGGGGTTGGACTAGATGACCTCCAAGGTCCCTTCCAACTATTATTATTATGGATCATCGCACAGTCAGCCAGATGTTCAGACTGGATTTGGCATTTTGTCTACCTATCGAGTCCTTACCCAGGACCTGGGATAGACAGATGTGGATGTTTGATGGTGTTACAGGTATCGTCGCAGGATGGAAGCAGTTCCTAGTAAGGCCGCCTTTTGCAATTGACTAATAGCGAATTTGTCAATGCCAATGGTGTTCAAGTGGTGCTCCAGTTGATTTGGGATTGCACCCAAGGCGCCTATGACTATTGGTACTACCCTTGCTTGCTTTTGCCACAGTCTTTCTATTTCTATTTGTAGGTCTTTGTATTTTGTTATCTTCTCCAGCTCTTTCTCGTCTATTCTGCTGTCTCCAGGCACTGCCACGTCCACTATCCAGACTTTTTTGTCTTTCTTATCGACAATTGTTAAGTCCGGGGTGTTATGTTGCAGATGCTTGTCTGTTTGAATTCTGAAGTCCCAGAGCAGTTTAATTTTATCATTTTCTACGACTTTCTCTTCCAATCCACCATTGTTGCTACTCTATTATTATTATTATTAATTATTATTATTATTATTACTTTTTTCCGTCGTGTTGTAACTTGGAACAGTCACTAAAGGAAAAGTCGTAAGTCGAGGACTTCCTGTAATTGCAAAGCTGTGTGGAAAATCCGCACAATGATCCTTGTGTTTGGAAAGGGATTTTCCAAAGGTCAACAACCTACCGTACAGCTGGTGGGTGTGTTTGTGTGTCTTTGTGTGAGAGAAAGAAATCTGATGAAATAATTTGCTTGCTGGCTGCTCTCTGCCGGCCAGAATTAGCCAAGGCATTTGGCATTTGGGGGAAGGCAAAATACAGTTAGTCCTCGATTTACGACAGTTCACTTAGGGACCGTTTGAAGTTGCCACAGCACTGGAAAAGTGGACTCGTGACGGTTTTCACCCTTGCAGCATCCTGTGACCAAAATCCAGACGCTTGGCAACTGACTCGTGTTTACGACGGTTGCAGCGTCCCCGTAGCCACGTGATCTAAATTCAGACGCTTGGCAACTGACTCGTGTTTATGACGGTCGCAGCGTCCCCGTGGCCACGTGATCTAAATTCAGACGCTTGGCAACTGACTCATACTAGTGACGGTCACAGCTTGGCAACTGACTCATATTTACGATGGTCGCAGCGTCCCCGTGGCCACATGATCAAAATTCAGATGCTTGGCAACTGACTCGTATTTACGACAGTCGCAGCGTCCCCATGGCCACGTGATCTAAATTCAAACAACTGACTCATACTAGTGACGGTCACAGCTTGGCAACTGACTCATATTTACGATGGTCGCAGCGTCCCCGTGGCCACATGATCAAAATTCAGATGCTTGGCAACTGACTCGTATTTACGACAGTCGCAGCGTCCCCATGGCCACGTGATCTAAATTCAAACAACTGACTCATACTAGTGATGGTGCAGCTTGCCAATTGACTTGTATTTACGACGGTCGCAGCATCCCTGTGGCCAGGTGATCAAAATTCAGACGCTTGGCAACTGACTCGTATTTACGACAGTCGCAGCGTCCCCGTGGCCACGTGATCTAAATTCAGACGCTTGGCAACTGACTCGTATTTACGACCATTGCAGCGTCCCCGTGGCCACATGATGAAAATTCAGACGCTTGCCAACTGACTCGTATTTACGACGGTCGCAGCATCCCCTTGGCCACGCTTAGCAACGGAAATGTTGGGATCAATTGTGGTTGTAAGTTGAGGATTCACTGTGTTGGCCCACAGCCTCTGTGTGTGTGTGTTTGTGTGCGTGTGTGTGTGTGTAATTGCTTCTCCAAAGGAGCAACTGGATCGAATGCAAATGGCCGGCCCGAATTTTGCCCTCTCAGCTTTTGGACGCCATCCAGACAACCACTTAAAAACCTTGTCGACCTCTTTCTTGTTTTATGGCACTTTGCTTGTCTGGTCCAAAAGAAAAGAAAAAAAAGAGCAATGGGTTTAGTGGTGCAAATCATGGGGGGGGGGGGTTGTATAGGAGGTAGACACACACATACAAAAGTGGGCACACCTGCCCCCCCTCCCCAGAACACAAATCCGGTGTGGTTCTCTGGTTCGGCCCAAGAATCTCTTTAAGGTGAGAAAGGAATTTTTTTTCCCCAATTTCCTTTTTTCAATTATTTGCCCACCCAAACCGGGCCAGAGGGAGGGAATTTGGCCCCAAGGAGCAGCATGATTTGGGGCAGCAGACCCCCTGGGAAAGAGCCTCTAAAGGGGGAGGGGGGAGCTGGCCCCTCCCTCCCTCCCTCCCTCCCTCCCTCTCAAACCTGGTTAATTCCCAAGGGAGGATTAATTGGCCAGAAGCTGCCATTCAGATGGACCATTAGCATCCTCCGAAGAGGTCTTGCTTCGCGTCTTGCCCCCAACTCCGCATTGCGCAGGACGGACCCCCCCCCCATGCAAGGCAGTCCCCGAGGCCAGAGCTGGGCTACCCAGGAGTCCAGGTGAAGTGGAGGGGGGCGGTTTAAGGGGGTGACAGGGCAGGAATGGGGGGGGAAACAACCCCTGGGAGGAGGGGCTGAGCATCCCTGCAATGGTTGGAAAGAAGTTGGATCCGTGGCTGAGTTCAGCTTTGGGGGAGGGGAGGGCAAGGGAAGTGCTGGGGGGGGGCTCCCTTGAGGGAGAGGAGGGGGAGAAGAGTTTTGGTGTGTGTGAGGATAAAAGACACTGTTGGGCTCCCCCAGGGAGAGGAGGGGGAGCAAAATTTGGGGGTACAGAGTTTTTTTTGGGGGATAAAGGGCAAGGAAAGCGCTGGGGGGCTCTCTCGAGGGACAGGAGGCCAAGCAGAGTTTTGGGGAACGGAGTCTAGGCGATCCAAAGTCACCCCCCCAAATCCTACCTGGTCCCCATATGCCCCCTCGGAGGGTCAGGATTGCTCCCGCTGCACCAAGTGGAGGTCAATGGGGTGAAAGGAAGGGGGGAGCAAGGAAGAGGGCGGGGAGACAGGGAGGACAATGGGGTGCAAGGAAGAAGGGGGGACGAGAGGAGTGGGAGGGGGACAAGGAGGGCAATGGGGTGCAAGGAAGGGGGGAAGGAATGGGGTGGGGAGACAGGAAGGGCAAGGGGGTGCAAGGAAGGGGGTGCAAGGAATGGAGTGGGGAGAGGGAGGGCAATGGGGTGCAAGGAAGGGGGGCATGGAATGGGGTGGGGAGACAGGGAGGACAATGGGGTGCAAGGAAGGGGGTGTAAGGAATGGGGTGGGGAGACAGGGAGGGCAATGGGGTGCAAGGAAGGGGGTGCAAGGAAGGGTGGGGAGACAGGGAGAGCAATGGGGGCAAGGAAGGGGGGCAAGGAAGGGTGGGGAGACAGGGAGGGCAATGGGGTGCAAGGAAGAAGGGGGGCAAGGAGAGGAGCGGGAGGGGTACAAGGAGGGCAATGGGCTGCAAGGAAGGAGGGGGGCAAGGAATGGGGCGGGGAGACAGGTAGGACAACGGGGTGCAAGGTAGAGGGGGGGGACAAGGAGAGGATCCCCCCCCAGCCAAGCGCGGCCCCGTCTTCCAGCGCCCACTTAAAGCTTTCTGGCAATTGGGGCATTCTGGGACTCCAAGCCCCAAGGAAGCCCCTCTCCTTTGGGGACACCCCCTCCCCACCAACACATCCTCTCCTCGCCGTCCCGGGGCGGGCCAGAGGGGAGGGGAGGGGAGGGTCCCAGGTGAGCTCCGCCCGCCCCCCCCGCCCAGAAGTGCGGAAGCGGGCGGAGTGGGAGAAGCGCCGGGAAGTTCGGGCAGCCTCCCTCCCGGGGCCAGAGCATGCGGGCGCCGGACGAGCCGGAGGGCGAGGAGGAGGCGGAGGCGGCCGAGTTCGAGCGGCAGTGGCGGCGTCAGTTCCCCGGGGAGACGTTGCCGGCGCTGCCGCTGCGGCGCCGGGGCTCGGCGGGCGCGCTGGAAGCCGAGCTGGGCCGCTGCCGGGAGGCGCTGCGGGGGCTGCGGGTGGCCCTCCGGCAGGAGAGCCTCAAGGCCCGCTACCTGGAGGCCGCCCTGGCCCGCGCGGGGCCCCGCCAGACCCCCCGGCCCCCGCCCCGCAGTTGGAAGCCCCCCTTGCGACCCACGGAGACCCCCGCTCGCGACCCCCAAGGCAGCGGCAGCAGCGGCGACAGCGCCGCCAGCTCGGAGGAGGAGGAGGAGGAGGAGGCACCACCAGGTGAGTCTCTGCCCGCACCTGACCAGGTAGACTGCTCCTGCCAGGGGAGGCTCCGGAGGGGGCTTGGTGGCCATCCCACCCCCACCGCCTCTCTCTCCCCCGCCTCCCTTCGCTCGGGGACGCGGGGGGGGGGGCAGACGGAGGGAAGCGCTTTCCTAAGCGGGGGTACTCCAGAGCCCATCCTTCCCGGCCGAGCTTGGTTTTCCCTCCCCTGCGCCCCTCGCCTGCCAGCCCCCCCCCGCCCAGCAGCAGCGCCGCCAGCTCGGATGGGGAGGAGGAGGAGGCGCCGCCGCCAGGCGAGTCTCTGCGCGCACCTGAACAGGTAGACTGCTCCTGTCAGGGGAGGCTCCGGAGGGAGCTTGACGGACCTTCTCCCCCCCCCCCGCCTCGCGGAGGTTAGTGGGGAAGCGGTTAGTGGGGAGCGCTTTCCTAAGCAGCTGGACTCCAGGGCCCATCCTTCCCGGCCCAGCTTGGTTTCCCCCCCCCCCGACTGGAGTTGACCGATCCGTCCCTTCCTAGTCTGGGGGCCCGTTGGGTCTTCTTCTTGGATGGGGGTGCTGATTCTGGCATCGCACCCCCCTCCCCGAGTCCGTATGGGGGAGGGGATGATGGGACTTGGGACTGGGTCCTGCAATGCCCCCCCCCCCATGAAGATTCCTCCGTTTCTCACCTGGTTGGGGTTTCTCCCAGCTTTGCGCTTTCCGGAGGTCAGGAGAGGTGGCGGGGGGGGGCTTGGGAGGGTGATGTGGCTTTTTTGGGGGGGGGTCGTTTTGGGGGAGGGTGTGGGAAATAGGTCCGAAGAAAAGGGGGCAAAACACCAGCCGAAGGTTGCTTTGCGATGTATTTAGTTCAGTGTTGAATTTGGTCTCTTAAATTTGGTCTTTTCCCTGCTCTCCTTTGCAATGTGGCTTCTGGGTGTGTGAATAGGATCCCCTTCCTTCCTTCCTTCCTTCCTTCCTTCCTTCCTTCCTTCCTTCCCTCCCTCCCTCCCTCCTTCCTTTCCTTTCCTTTCCTCCCTCCCTCTCTTCAGTCCTTCCTTTCTTCCCTCCCTTCCTTCCTTCCCTCCCTCCCTCTCTTCAGTCCTTCCTTTCTTCCCTCCCTTCCTTTTCTTTCCTTTCCTCCCTCCCTCCCTCTCTTAAGTCCTTCCTTTCTTCCTTTCCTTTCCTTTCCTTTCCTTTCCTTTCCTTTCCTTTCCTCCCTCCCTCCCTCTCTTCAGTACTTCCTTCCCTCCCTCCCTCCCTTCCCTCCTTCCTTCTTTCCTTTCCTCCCTTCCTTCCTTCCCTCCCTCCCTCCCTCCTTTCCTTTCCTTTCCTTTCCTCCCTCCCTCTCTTCAGTCCTTCCTTCCCTCCCTTCCTTTCCTCCCTCCCTCCCTCCCTCTCTTCAGTCCTTCCCTCCCTCCCTTCCCTCCTTCCTTCTTTCCTTCCTTTCCTTCCTTCCTTCCTTCCCTCCCTCCCTCCTCCCTTCCTCTTTAAAAAGTCCTTCCCTCCCTTCCTCTTTAATCCAGATTAATTTTGCCAGTCTCTCCTCTTTCCTTTCAGAATTAGAAAACTTGCAGTCATAGGTTCTCCTGCTTGAGCAGGGGGCTGGACTAGAAGACCTCCAAGATCCCTTCCGGCTCTATTCTATTCTATTCTATTCTATTCTATTCTATTCTATTCTATTCTATTCTATTCTATTCTATTCTATTCTATTCTATTCTATTCCATTCCATATTCTATTCTATTCTATTCTATTCTATTCTATTCTATTCCATATTCTATTCTATATTATTCTATTCTATTCTATTCTATTCTATTCTATTCTATTCTATTCTATTCTATTCTATTCTATATTCTATTCTGTTCTGTTCCATTCTGTTCCATTCCATATTCTGTTCTATTCCATATTCTGTTCTATTCTATATTCTATAAATTATTTTCTATTCTATATTCTATTCCAGGGCTTTTCAACCTTTTCACCCACTGTACCACTTTTAGGATATGGCAACATCCGAGGACCACCAGTTGCCTAGCAAGGTGTCAAAAACTTGATGACCAAAAAAAAAAAAAAGGAAAAAAGTGATGAAGTACAGGTAGTCCTCGACTTACAGCAGTTCGCTTAGTGACTGTTTGAAGTTACAATGGCACTGAAAAAAGTGCCCCCAAGCCACAGCCGAGCAAGACACCTGCCTGCCCTCCCGGCCGTGCTCTTCCTCCTGTCCGAGGTTTTCATTGTTGTGAGCATTTCTGTTGGGGATTGGCAGCAAAGATGGGGTGGGGGGTGTTTGGTTTTTATCCCCCCCCCCGTCTGCTGAGAGGCAGCAGGTTTTGGTCGCTTCACATGACCCTGGGACACTGTGACCGTCATAAATATGAATCGGTTGCCAAGCATCTGAATGTAAATCACAAGACCCTGGAGAGGCTGCAACGTTCCAGCTGATCGGCGCTTCTTCTGGGCTCAACAGAAGCACCAGGATCAGCGCTGAGCTCCAGCTGGAGCCTGGCCCTCATCCTGGCGCTTCCGCTGAGCCCTGACAGCCCCGAAGAAGCGCCGAGCAGCTGGAAAGCAGCACTGATCCTGGCGCTTCCACTGAGCCCTGACAGCCCTGCAGCTCCAGCCGTCTCTCGCTGAGGCTTGTGCGGTGCTGCCACCGGTCCAGCTCATTCCCCTCCCTCACTACCCCTTTTCTAGGATGGTCACGTACCACCTGCCAGGTGCCAATGTACCACAGGTGGTACCCGTACCACTGGTTGAAAAGCCCTGATCTATTCTATTCTATTCTATTCTATTCTATTCTATTCTATTCTATTCTATTCTATTCTATTCTATTCTATGCCATGCCATGCCATGCCATGCCATGCCATGCCATGCCATTCTGTTCCATTCTGTTCCATCCTTCCGAATTGATCCATCAATTCAAAATTTGTAAGGCTGCCCAACTCGCGCAACGTGACTCAGGGTGATGTGCAACACAAACGCACAATAAAAAGCAAACACATATCACAACAAATGGAAAATATATCGATATGCCCACAAAACTTTCAAAGTGTGACCTGGAAGGAACCTTAAAGAGCATCTAGTCCAGTGGTTCTCAACTTTGGCAACTTGAAGATGGCTGGACTTCAGCTCCCAGAATTCCCAGCAGCCCCCCCCCCCCCCCCGGCTAGGAAATTCCTCCTACGACTCAGCTGGAATCTTCTTTCTTTTAATTGCACTTTAGTTCCCGGGATACTGCGCGGTTTCAGAAGGGAACCATTTGCTTTCTCTTGCAAATCATCCCTTTTTTTTAGATATTTGCCGACTTTTATTATGGTCTTCTCTGTTGAAAGCTCAACATGGCTGCCTCCTAGAACTGTCCTCTTGCTGACTGGGGAATTCTGGGATTCAAGTTCCACCCACTTTCAAGTTCCTGAAGAGGAGAAACACTGAGCTGACCAACCAATTGGAACTAAATAACTCTTCTTTCTGGGATCTGTTTTGGAAAAGTTTGGCTGCAACTTGCCAAGATTGCGTTGGTCCTTTTTTGCTGCTGCCTCTGGCTTCTGGCTCAGTTTTATGCTTCTAGCTCAGCAGAAGTCTTTGGAATTTAATTTAGCATTTCATAATGCTCATGTTAATGCATTACTGGTATTTAATGTAGTCCCTGTTTAATTACACTTAATCAAGGAACCAGCAAGAATATTCCCAATAAGGCTAATGGGGCAAGCTGCTGGTATATAAACAGATATTTTTAATCTATATACTTCCCTTCCAGCCCTGATGATGTTAGCTAGTCGGGTCATGAAACGTCTGCAAGAAAACCACCCAGCTCAGAGAACACCAGGGACCCCTCAGTCCTCCTCCTCCCCCTCCTCCTCCTCCTCTTCCTCCTCCGTCCTCCTCCTCTTCCTCCTCCACAACCCTCCCTCCATTTTAGCACTGATGATGTTACCTAGTCAGGTCATGAAATGTCTGCAAGAAAACCACCCAGCTCAGAGAGCACCAAGGACCCCACAGTCCTCCTCCTCCTCCTTCCTCTTCTATCTCTTCATCTTCCTTCTCCTCCTCCCTTCTAGCACTGATGCTATTACCTAGTTGGGTCATGAAATGTCTGTGAGAGATTCACCAAGCTTAGAGAGTACCCAGGACCCCACAATCTTTCCTCCTCCTCCTCTTCCTCCTCCTCCTCCTCCTCCTCCTCCTCCTCCTCCTCCTCCTCCATCTCTCCTCCTCCTCCTTCTCCTGCTCCTTTTATGCTTCCACATGACCGATTTTCCTTCTCACTTTCAATAGCTAAAACTTTTCTTGGCAAAGTTTACTTCCCGCTGTATTTCGGAAGCAACTCCATTTCCCCTTTTGGCTTCTAGTTGAATAGGCCGTTGTGTTTTGATCACGTCTCCCGCAAAATCGAACGGTTACTCATTTTCTTGACCGTGGTGAGGCCAGGGCCGTTGTTCCAAGAATAATTTCGGTTTTTTTTATAATGGCCCTGAAGCCCCCAGTTGCTCATTTTTTACTAGACTTTTTACTAGCATTTTTCAATCTTGTCAATTTTCAACTGGGTGGACTTCAACTCCCAGAATTCACCGGCCAGCATGGGAATGGATGTCCACGTATCTTAGACTTAAAGCATCCTAGTGAGAATTCTGAGAGTGGAAGCCCATTCCTCTTAAAGCAGGCTGGCTGGGGGATTCTGGGAGTGGAAGTTCACCCCTCCTAAAGCAGGCTGGCTGGGGGATTCTGGGAGTGGAAGTCCGCCCCTCTTAAAGCAGGCTGGCTGGGGGATTGTGGGAGTGGAAGTCCACCCCTCTTAAAGCATGCAGGCTGGGGGATTCTGGGAGTGGAAGTCCACCCCTCTTAAAGCATGCTGGCTGGGGGAATTCTGGGAGTGGAACTCCACCCCTCTTAAAGCATGCAGGCTGGGGGATTCTGGGAGTGGAAGTCCACCCCTCTTAAAGCATGCTGGCTGGGGGAATTCTGGGAATGGAAGTCCACCCCTCTTAAAACAGGTTGGCTGGGGGATTCTGGGAATGGAAGTCCCCCCATCTTAAAGCAGGCTGGTTGGGGAAATATTGGAGTGGAAGTCTACCTGGTTTAAAATTGTTGAGATTGAGGGACACTGTACTAAAGGCACAATCAAAGAATCCATTTTTATTTCAGTTTGGAAAACGCACATTGAACAGCATCCATTCCCCAGATCTGTCTGCGTGTGTTTCTGGTTTTAAGTAGACTGTAACGCTGTGGCCGTCACTGGAGGGTGGAAAAATGGAAAAACAAATCTGGTTTTGATTCTTTTTAATTTAAAACTGTCCAATAACCTCCAACAGAAATAAACTGGAGTTGGGATGGGGTGAGAAGGAAAAGGATTAGATGGGGAATGAGATCAAATTCCCCTTCATTCAAGACTATTCAAAGCAGGGGTCTTCCAACTTGACCCTTTTAGGACTTGTGGACTTCAACTCCCAGAATTCTTCAGCCAGCATGGCTGGCTGAGGAATTCTGGGAGTTGAAGTCCACAAGTCCTAAAAGGGCCAAGTTGGAAGGCCCCTGATTCAAAGGTTAAAAAACCCACAGCAACTGTCCTCTCTCCCCATAGTCAACCTTGCAGAATTAGCATTAAGGCCTTCTAAAAAAAAAAAAATGGGGAGCAGATGGAAAAGATGGCCTAATTAAATTTCCTTTTTCTCTCGTCCCTACCCCGTCGTCTTAGAAAGGACACATGCTTTCAATTTACTGAGCTGTAAAACAATAGCTTCTTCAGACACAAAACATACGAAGAACGGCTGCGGGATCTGGGTTTGGCTAGTCTAAAGAAAATAAGAAGTAGGAGGACAGGATAGCAGCGTTCCAGTATCCGAGGGGCTGCCACAAGGAAGAGGGGGTCCCGTTATTCTCCAGAGCACCAGAGGGAAGGACAAGAAACAATGGTTGGAAGCTGATCAAGGAGAGAAGCAACGTGGAATTAAGGAGGAACTTCCTAACAGTGAGGACAATTAACCAGTGGAACAGCTTGCCACCAGAAGTTGTGGGTGCTCCATCGGTGGGGCCTTTTAAGAAGAGGCTAGACCATTTCAGACAAATGGCTGTCCAGTCTCTTCTTAAAAACTTCCAGCGTTGGAGCCTTCACCGCTTCCGGAGGCAAGGAGTTCCACTGGTTAATTATTCTCACTGTCAGGAAATTCCTCCTTCGTTCTAGATTGCTTCTCTCCTTGATGAGTTTCCATCTGTTGCTTCTTGTCCTGCCTTCCGGCGCTTTGGAGAATAGCTTGACTCCCTTGTTTACACGACAAAGTTATTAAGAGTGCATGAAACGCATCAGTTCTGATTTGGAGGAAGACAGGTTTCTAGTCCCTTGCGCTGAAATCATCTCGATGGAAAGGAGAATGCCAGGCTAGGCCTGGTGGAAACTTAAAGAAGCAGAGATTCTTGGAGGAAAGTATTTTAAGAGTGTGACATAAAAGTATCCTGTAGAGCCGCCTCATGAAATTGTCATGAGGGAAATGTATAATGTGACTCAATAGGAAATTACTCAGCCCCGGGGCGGTTGCGAAGATGAAAGGCAATCCATCAAAAGCAGATCAAGTAGGTAAATTTGGTTTTGTGCACGAGCAGAACTTTTATTTTGAACGAGAGTGGAGTAAAACAGTCTCTCTCTACCTCAGGAACTTTAAGATGGGCGGACTTCAACACCCAGAATTCCTCCAGCTAGTATGTTGGCTGTGTTTTGATCACGTCTCCCTCAAAATCAAACGGTTACTCATTTTCTTGACAATAGTGAGGCCAGGGGCGTTGTTCCAAGAATAATTTTATTTTTTTTATAATGGCCCTGAAGCCCCCAGTTGCTCATTTTTTTTACTAGACTAGGATTTTTCAATCTTGTCCATTTTCAACTGGGTGGACTTCAACTTCCAGAATTCACCGGCCAGCATGGGAATGAATGTCCACATATCTTACACTTAAAGTATCCTAGTGAGAATTCTGGGAACTGAATTCCACCCCTCTTAAAGCAGGCTGGCTGGGGAATTCGGGAGTTGAATTCCATTCCTCTTAAAGCAGGCTGGCTGGGGGATTCTGGGAGTGGAAGTCCACCCCTCTTAAAGCAGGCTGGCTGGGGAATTCTGGGAGTGCAAGCCCACCCCTCTTAAAGCAGGCTGGCTGGGGAATTCTGGGAGTTGTAATCCACCCCTCTTAAAGCAGGCTGGCTGGGGGATTCTGGGAGTGGAAGTCCATCCCTCTTAAAGCAGGCTGGCTGGGGAATTCTGGGAGTTGTAATCCACCCCTCTTAAAGCATGCAGCCTGGGGAATTCTGGGAGTGGAAGTCCACCCCTCTTAAAGGAGGCTGGCTGGGGGATTCTGGGAGTTGTAATCCACCCCTCTTAAAGCATGACTGGCTGGGGGATTCTGGGAGTGGAAGTCCACCCCTCTTAAGGAAGCCAAGTTTAAGATGCACTACTACTGTAGTGCTGGATCGCGTCAGATTGAAAAAAGGGGTATTTTGAATCTCTTTGGCAACAGAAGAAGACCCGGAAACGGTTAACTGATTGCATACGAGATTGCCCCGTGCTGGAAAAGCTTGAGTAGCCGTTTTGTGAGCGAGTCATGCTGTATATTCCCCGGGATCTTAATTTTTTTTACACGCATGTGATTTTGACAGGCAGAACCGAGCTGGAAAGCAGATGCAACGAAGCAGAAAATACGCAAAGGAGGTGGTGGTGGTGGGGCTGCTTTTTTCTGCTTTAAACCGTACGGGGAAAAAAAAAAATCTAACCACGGGTGGCTGCAAACAGCCGGAAGGGTAATTTAAAAAAATAATAATAATTAGGGCAAATTTGCAGAGACGTCACCTCCCTTTGGACAAAAGTGGAATCCTGTGTTAAAAAAATGGACCACAATTCCTGCCCCTGGGGTTTTTTTGAGAGCCCCCTGTTCTTTGTAACTTCAGCCTGATCGTTTGGCATCCAAACCAGGTTTGCGCAACAGTTGTGGTTTAACAGGAAAAACAGGCAGAAAGCTAACTCTGCAGGGAAGTAGCTCCCAGTCTTCAAAGGGGATTGTTCTTCTCTGAAAGAAATGATAAATACGGTTTCCTGCCTGAGCGGGGGGGTTGGACTAGATGACCTCCAAGGTCCCTTCCAACTTTATTATTATGATGATATCTAGTAATCTTCATTTTGTGACCAGGTTTGCCCCATTTTATGACCTTTCTTGCCCCCATTGTTAAGTGAGTCACTGCAGTTATTAAGTTAGCAACTCGGTCGTTAAGTGAATCTGCTTTTCCCCCATGGACTGCTTGTCGGAAGATTGCAAAAGGGGATCCCGGGACGCTGGACCGTCATAAATATGAGTCAGTGGCCAATTGTCTGAATTTTGTTCATGTGACTCTGGGGACGCTGCAGTGGTTGAAAGTGTGAAAAATGGTCATAAGTGACTTTTTTCAGTGATGTTGTAACTTTGAACGGTCACTAAACGAATTTGTTGTAAGTCGAGGACCACCTGCAGTCAATTCTACCACTTCAGGGCTGTGCTGCCGACTTCTTGCGTTTTGTGGCTATAGCTATAAAGTTTTCTAACCACGTGAAATGCAAAATACAGGAAGTCCTTGTTTAGTGACTGCCTTGTTTAGCCCCCGTTCACCGTGGCGACGGCGATGAAAAAGTCACTTGGCCACTAGCCTTTGCGTTCACGGCCTTTGCAAGGCCTGCAGAGCGAAAGAAAACGGAAGTCAGATCGCGAGCACTGTTCACGGTTCCAGTTAGTGACTTTTCCACTTAATGACCAAGCGACCAATCCGTGTTCTGGACGTTAAGTGAGAACAACCAGTACAATTGATAAATGTTAGCATCATCCTTCTTGGTGTGTTGATTTTCCAGAATGCCAGACGAGTACACCTGCGTTTCTTCTGGATGGCCCAACTGGCACAGAAGATGGCATTGTGGTTAAGGCATGAGGGTAAAAGTGGGAGATGGTGAATTCTAGTTCAACATTAGGCACGAAAGCCAGCTTTGGGCCAATCACCAGGAGACGGTGAGTTCTAGTCCCACTTAGGCATGAAAGCCAGCTGGCTGTCTTTGGGCCAATCACTAGGAGATGGAGAGTTCTAGTTCTACCTTAGGCCTGAAAGCCAGCTTTGGGCCAGTCACCAGGAGACGGTGAGTTCTAGTTCTGACTTAGGCAAGGCAGCCGGCTGGGTGACTTTGGGCCAATCACCAGGAGACTGGGAGTTCTAGTCCCGCCTTAGACATGAAAGCCAGCTGGGTGTCTTTGGGCCAATTGCCAGGAGATGGTGAGTTCTAGTTCTGACTTAGGCAAGGCAGCTGGCTGGGTGACTTTGGGCCAATCACCAGGAGACGGTGAGTTCTAGTCCCACCTTAGGCAGGAAAGCCAACTGGGTGTCTTTGGGCCAATTGCCAGGAGATCGTGAATTGTAGTCCTTCCTTAGCCATGAAAGCTGGCTGGGTGACTTTGGGTGAATCACCAGGAGATGGAGAGTTCTAGTCCCGCCCTAAGCGATTTTGGGCCAATCACCAGGAGAGTGAGAGTTCCAGTTCTGCCTTATCCATGAAAGATCAACTAACTCAGTGGTTCTCAACCTGTGGGTCGGGACCCCATTTGGGGTCGAACAACCATTTCACGGGGGTCGCCAAACAAGGCAGTCCACCATTTTTTTCCCCTTTTCCTTAGCTGTGCTACTCCCTTTTATTCTATTGGCTTTTGAAAGCCAATAGAATAGACTCTCTTGAATAGAGTCTAATTCTATTGGCTTTCCAAAGCCAATAGGAATTGTCCAGGCTGTCTCTGCCCTGCTGAGCCCGTCAAAAGTCCCAGTCTGCAAATGGTGCTGCACCAGTTGAGTAGTCCTCGACTTACGACTGGTTGAGTAGTCCTCGACTTACGACGGGTTGGGGGGTCGCGGCATTAAAAAGGTTGAGAACCACTGAACTAACTACTAGGTGACTTTGGGCCAATCACTAGGAAATGGTGAGGTCTAGTCCCACTTTAGGCATGAAAGCCAGCTGGGTGACTTTGGACCAATCCCCAGGAGAGCGAGAGTTCTAGTCCCGCCTTAGACAGGAAAGCCGGCTAGGGACTTCCGGCCAATCACTAGGAGGTGGAGAGTTCTAGTCCTGCTTTAGGGATGAAAGCCAGCTGGGTGACTTTTGGCTGGTCCCTCTCTCCGATCCCAGTCCACCGCGCAGGGTTGTTGTTATCGCGAAAAGAGGAGGAGGAGGAGGAGGAGCAAGGAGTACTATGTGATATATTCACCTCCTTGAGTTATTTATACAAAGAATAATAAACGGGGAGGAATAAAAAGTCAAATAAATAAACAAACTGAGTTTCCAAAGGGCTGAACAAGCCACAGATGGGATTGCTTGCAGCCAGCATGGAGCCCGCCTGACTTTCCTCCCTCGTCGCTGCATCTTAAGGGTCCCTGGGGGTGCCAAACCCCCCCATCCCAAGAAGGGGGCCGCTGATTCCCCAGCCAGGCCGTTCCCAGCATCTCCCTCTCCTGGGCACCTGCGCCATGGAAACCTGCCAGCAATGGCACCCAAGGGAAGGGCTGGCCGGCCACACTTGGCTGTTGACGGTGAGCGTACCCATGGGGCTGCTCACTTAAGTCAGGGATCTTCAAATGTGGCCCTTTGATGACTTGTGGACTTCAATTCCCAGAATTCCTCAGCCAGGACGCTTTAAGACAGGGGTCTTCCAGCTTGGCCCTTTTATGACTTGTGGACTTCAACTCCCAGAATTCCTCAGCCAGGACGCTTTAAGATAGGGGTCTTCCAGCTTGGCCCTTTTATGACTTGTGGACTTCGACTCCCACAATTCCTCAGCCAGCATGCACACTGGCTGAGGAATTCTGGGCGTTGAAGGCCACAAGTCATAAAAGGGCCACATTTGAAGACCCCTGCTTGTGGACTTCAACTCTCAGAATTCCTCAGCCAGTGTGCACGCTGGCTGAGGAATTCTGGGAGTTGAAGGCCACAAGTCATAAAAGGGCCAGGTTTGAAGGCTCCTGACTTAAGTGATCCTCTGAGGCACTTTTTGGGGTGCAGGGCTTCAGCTCTCTTGGGTTTGGGTCGGCTAACATGGACGGGGAATTTTAATTTAGGAAAATACAAAAGAGGGTGAACGGAAAGAGCACGGATTCTCCGTGTATTTTTGTGGCAACGGAGGCTGAAAATACCTCATCAAATGTAAACATTAAATATTGCGAAATGTGCTGCGTCCTGCACAATTGAGGCCAACATTTCCGTTGCTGACTGAGGCGGTTGTTGTTAAGAGAGCTTGGCCCAGTTTTGCGACCTTCCCTGCCACCGTTGTTGTGTGAATCACTGCAGTGCTTGTAGTTAGTCACATGCATGTTAAGTGAGTCCGGCTTCCCCCCATTGATTTGCTTGTCGGAAGGTTGCGAAAAGGGATCACGTGACCCCCCCCCCGGGACATGATGACCGTCGTAAATACGAGTCCGTTGCCAACTGTCTGAATTCTGGTCATGAAGATGCTGCAGTGGTCATAAGTGTGAAAAACGGTCATAAGTCCATTTGTTGTAACTAAAAGAATAGTTGTAAGTCAAGAATTACTTGTCCATCTAGTCCTTGAGTTATGGCAGGGGTAAGCAACCTTGGCTCTTTTATGACTCGTGGACTTCAACTCCCAGAATTCCTGAGCCAGCACGGGGGAATTATGGCCTCTTCATGACTCATGGACTTCAACTCCCAGAATTCCAAACCAGCATGGGGGAACTATGGCCCCCTTTATGGCTTGTGGACTTCAATTCCCAGAATTCCTGAGCCAGCATGGGGGAACTATGGCCCCTTCATGACTTGTGGACTTCAACTCCCAGAATTCCTGAGCCAGCATGAGGGAACTATGGCTCCCTTCATGACTCGTGGACTTCAACTCCCAGAATTCCTGAGCCAGCATGGGGGAACTATGGCCCCCTTCATGTCTTGTGGACTTCAACTCCCAGAATTCCTGAGTCAGCATGGGGGAACTATGGCCCCTCATGACTCATGGACTTCAACTCCCAGAATTCCTGAGCCAGCATGGGGGAACTATGGCCCCTTCATGATTGGTGGACTTCAACTCCCAGAATTCCTGAGCCAGCATGGGGGAACTATGACCCCTTCATGACTCGGGGACTTCAACTCCCAGAATTCCTGAGCCAGCATGGCTCAACTTGGAAACCTCTCCCTTTTCCCTCAGAATGGCTGGCTCAGGAATTCTGGGAGTTGAAGTCCATGAGATAAAAGAGCCAAGGTTGCCTACCCCTGGTGTAGGCCTTGAGTTATGGCTATCAGGGCGCCTGTTCATCAGAATTGTAAATCGTGACAGTCAAAAAGCCTGTTGGTCACATGACCCTGCCTCTTATAGCATGTTGGCTAGGGAATTCTGGGAGTTGATGTCCACCCAATTTAAAATTGCCAAGTTTGGGCAACTTTGTTGGATCGGTTTCCATTCATTTTCTCTTTGTGATGCTTTGCGGAGTTCTACGAATTTGTCAGTTGATTAATTCACGAAACAGCGGGCAGCTTCTGTGTTGTGGCGATGAAATGACACCGAGCACAGCTACACAAGCACAACTGCTTCCGTCAGGAAATTGTGAGGCTTCTCACCTCTTTCTGAGAAGTGCTGAGCACGGCAAACCTGAGTCAACCGAAACAAATGAAACCATTTAAATGCATGTGGTAAAAAATGAGATGCTTTCAATTCTCCGGGTTCATTTTGCAAAATGAAGACATGAATCGAAAATCTTTCACTCAGTCTTTGAATTGTCCTCACTCTGGGAAGGATAAATAGAGGAGGGAGGGGGGAGGAAGGGAAAGAAAGAAAGAGAAAGAAAGAGAGAGAGAGAGAGAGAAGGAGGAGAGAAGGAGAGAAAGGAAGGAAGGAAGGAAGGGTGCGAAGGAGGAGAGAAGGACAGAAAGAAGAGAAAGGAATGAAAGAAAGAAGGAAGAAGGAAGGAAGGAAGGAAGGAAGAGAGATAATGAGAGAAAGAAAAAAAAGTGGGAAGGAGGAGAAAAAGACAGAAAGAAAGTAGGGAAGATAGGAAGGAAAGAAGGAAGGAAGAAAAAGAAAGAGAAAAGAAAGAAGAAAGAAAGAAAAAGAAGGAAGGAAGGAAGGAAAAGTGGGAAGAAGGAGAAAAGGATAGAAAGAAAGTAGGAAGGAAAGAAGGTAAGAAGAAATAAATAAAGAAATAAATAAATAAATAAAAGAAAGAGATGGAGGAATGAAGGAAAAGTGGGAAGGAGGAGAAAAGGATAGAAGATAGGAAGCAAAGAAGGAAGGAAGCAAAGAAAGCAAGAAAAAGGAAAGGTGAAAAGAAGGAAGGGAGGGAGGGAGGAAGAAGGGAGAAGAAGAAAGAAAGAAAGAAAGAAAGAAAGAAAGAAAGAAAGAAAGAAAGAAAGAAAGAAAGAAAGAAAGAAAGGTGGAGGAATGAAGGAAAAGTGGGAAGGAGGAGAAAAGGATAGATAGGAAGCCAAGAAGGAAGGAAGCAAAGAAAGCAAGAAAAAGGAAGGAATGGTGAAAAGAAGGAAGGAAGGGAGGGAGAAAGAAAGAAAGAAAGAAAGAAAGAAAGAAAGAAAGAAAGAAAGAAAGAAAGAAAGAAAGAAAGAAAGAAAGAAGAGAGAGAGAGAGATGCTGGCTGGCTGGTTGTATATTTATGCACGCACCCCTCTGGACCACAAGGTGGCACCTGAGAGCCTGAGAGGTGCCCTCAGACACACCGGGCAGCACCTGCATTTTCTCCCTCCGGGGCCATCCTCACCCACGGTGGCGCCACCCTTGGCTTCTCCCCATCCTGTGGCCAGGTGCGTGAAGGATGGAGGGATGAACTGGCGGCGCCGGGCAAAGGAAGGAGGAAACGATGATGATTAGAATCATTAAGGGCTCTCCTTGACCCTCAGTTAGCATCCATCTTGATACACATCCAGGACGCTGAACTTAATTTGCAAGGAGGAGAGCCACGCCACTCGCCACCACTTATGTCCTGGTGGGTTGCCACCTGTCAGCCTTGCCATTGTGTGACTCACTCTTACGTTGCGCTTCCCACACAAACGGGCCTCCCTCGTTGCTCGTCACGGCAGCTGACGCAGGGGCTGCTTTCCCAAGTTGTGTCTTGAACAAGGGTTACCGTCACCGCCGCCACCTCCTCCTCCGTCCTCACACTTGTGTCGCTGCCCCCCCGACAACTTATTTGGGCGTCCTCGGCTTTACGGCCACAGTTGAGCCCAACATTTCCGCTGCTAAGCGAGGCGACTAAGCGAGCGTTGCCCCATTTTACGACCTTTCGCGCCCCCGTTCTTAAGCGAAGCACAGCAGTTGTTAAATTCGCCACACGGTCGTTAAATGAATCCGGCTCCCCCCAGCGACTTTGCTTGTTGGAAGGTCGCAAAAGGGGATCACGTGACCCCCCCCCGGGACACTTGCAACTGTCATAAGTACATGCCAGTTTCCAAGCGTCGGAATTTTGATGACACGACCACGGGGATGCTGCGACGGTCGTTAAGTGTGGAGAACAGTCACGAATCCCCTTTTTCAGTGCCGTTGTAACTTTGAACAAATGATTGTAAGTCAAGGACTACCTGTAAAAGATTTTGGCTAAGTTTTTATTTGTGGGGACGAGCTCTTTCCCAAAATCTCAGAAGTAAGTCACCAAAATTTGGTAAGGCAGTTGTGAAATGTGGTTAATGGACTGTGGGAGGCTGCAAATGGGATACACCTGTGGCCTGTTTCTTGGACACCCAAAATTTGTTCATGTGACTGTGGGTGAGGATTTCTGACCGTCGTAACTTTGAATCCAGGTCCCACATACGTAGCTCCAAGGGACGTCCATCGTAATTTTTAATGTTTGCCAGGTGAACAGGAATAAGGCAAGGACTGCCTCTGCATAAAAACCAGACTGCATAGAATCTTAGAGTTGGAAGGGACCTTGGGGGTCATCTAGCTCAACCCCAGGCTAAGGCAAGAGTCCTTATATACCATCCCAGTCTAAACAGTTGTCGAATCTTTTCTTGAAAACTGAAAGAAAGAAAGAAAGAAAGAAAGAAAGAAAGAAAGAAAGAAAGAAAGAAAGAAAGAAAGAAAGAAAGAAAAAAAGAAAGAAAGAAAGAAAGAAATGAGAAAGAGCTAGCTAGATGATAAATTGATGATTGACAATAGGGAGAGAGCGTGCATGCGCGCGATGTGATTAATTGATAGATGGAGATAGATAAATGATAGATAAATAAATGATTGATAATAGAGAGCACCCATGCGTGCGATATGATTGAATGATAGATGATAGATGGAGATAAACAGATTGATAAATGATAGATATAGATGATTGATAAATGAGAGATGATTGATAATAGACCGATAAATAGAGAGAGAGAGTGCGTGCATGCGATATGATTGATCGATAGATGGAAATAAATAGATTGATAAATTATAGATAAATGATTCATAATAGATAAATAGAGAAAGAGCGCGTGCAATATGATTGATTGATAGATGGAGATAAATAGATAAATGATAGATAAATAGATGATTGATAATAGAAATGGAGAGAGAGCGCGTGAGAGGTATATGATTGATTGATTGATAGATGATGGAGATCAATAGATTGATAAATGATAGATAAATTGATTGATAATAAATAGATGATAGAAATAAATTGATATTGATTGATGATAGAGGTAAATAGATTGATCAATGACAGATAGATAGATAGATAGATAGATAGATAGATAGATAGATAGATAGATAGATAGAGATAACGGATGGATGGATGGATGGATGGATGGATGGATGGATGGATTGACGGATGGACAGACAGACGGATCAAGGAAATGTTCCTCAGAGGATGAGATTTGCCTAGCGCTGCGTGCGAAACCTTCTGCCTTTCACTCAACATTTGTTAGTCAAAACGGGGCTCTTGATTCTTGCAAACGCCTCAGGAATCCTTGTTCCCAAAGGAAAATAAAGGGAACAAAACAAACCGTCATTTAAATTCCACCTTCCGTTTAGCCGTTGCTTTGCATCCGATGAAGGGATCCGCAGTTCGGGAAAGCCGAGGCCTTTGAATAAAACGTGCTGGTTGCGAAAATATGTTTTTTTTTCCTGAATTGTGTGAAGCCGTCCGGAAAAGCAACCAGGAGGTGAACAAAAAAAAAATAGAATAATATAAACATACAGGAAGTCCTCGACTTATCACCACAAGTGAGATCGGAATTCTCCTTGCTCAAGCCAGGCGGTTGTTCAATGGGTTGCGCTAGATTTTTCTTGATTTTTTCCCCCTGACCACGGTCGTTAAGTGAATCACGTGGCCATTAAACGAATCGGACTTCCGCCATCAACTTTGCCTGTGAGAAGCCGGCTGGGAAGATCGCCAATGGACATCACACACACACACACACACACACACACCGGGATGCTGCCATTGTCATAAATGCATACGGGTTGCCGCGGGCCCCAATTTCGTTCCCGTGACGGTGAGGATGCTGCGATGGTCGTAAGTGCAAGATGAGTCATAACTCACTTTTCTTCAGTGCTGTTGTAAGCTAGAGCCATCACAAAATGAACCGTCGGAAGCCGAGGACTGCACGGACATCCTTGACTTACCACAGTTCATTTAGTGACCATTCAAAGTTACGATGGCACTGAAAAAAAGAGCCGTTTTTCACATTTAACGACCATTGTAGCGTCTCCAGGGTCACGTGGCCAAAATTTGGACGTTTGGCAACTGACTCACATTTATGACGGTCGCAGTGTCCCTTGCCCCTTTTTGCAATCTTCTGACAAGCAAAATCAATGGGGGGAAGCCAGATTCAGTTAACGACCGTGTCACTAACTTAACAACTGCGATGATTTACTTAACAACCGTGTCAAGAAAGGTTGTAAAATGAAGCAAAACGCACTGAACTCACATCTCACTTAGCAACCAACCGGAATTTCGGGCCCCGTCGCGGTCGTGAGTCGAGGACTGCCTGTCATTTAAGATCCTACGTCGTTTCCACCCTGTTTATGCCTCCGACGAACTTTTGGGTAAAAAGGTGTGATTAGGAAAGGAGACCACCAAGTGATTGCTGATTTGGGGGGGCACCCAGAGGCTAACGCCACCATCCTCCCCCTGCAGTGTCTGCAATGGCCCTGGATTCTCTTTGAGTGGTAAGAGGGGGGCCCCCGTGGGGCGGTGTGCAAAGGTTTGGGTGTGTCCTGTTACCACAAAACACACAACATTTGTTAGGAAAAGAAGGCAGCAGCTTGGAGCGATTCTCCCTGGGCAGCCAGCCAGCCATTGCTAATTATGGCACACACAACACACACACACACACGCGCGCACACACACACACACACACACACACACACACACACGTTTTCCCACCTTCTGGTGATGAGTCATGCTCCCCCCCCCCCTTCCTCGTGACTCACGTGACACAGCTGAGGAAAGGGTGTGCAAGAGAGTTGTGGCAACCACAGGAAAGTTTTGCTGAAGATTGTGACTTTTGTGTGCCTTTGAGACTTCGGAGGACCGTGGTCCATACAGGCGGTCCTCAGCTTCACAAGAGCGGTCCGTTTAGTGACTGCTCAAAGTTACGACGGCCCTGAAAAAGGGGACCGACAAATGTTTTTCCACAGTTAACAACCGTTGCAACTTCCCTCAGGGTCACGTGATCGAAATTCAGATGCTCGGCAACTGAGTCGTATTTACGACGGTGGCTAGATTGTGGCCGTATGTCGAGGACCTGTACAAGTCCCAAATTTCCTTTGTTTGGCGAGACAGTTGTTAAGTGAGTTTTGCTCCGTTTTACGACCTTCCTTGCCACAGTCGTTAACTGAATCGCTGCGGTTCTTAAATTAGTCACATGGTCGTTAAGTGAATCTGGCTCCCCCACTGACTTTACGGGTCAGAAGGTCGCAAAAGGGGATCAAGTGGAAACTAATCAAGGAGAGAAGCAACCTAGAACTACGGAGAAACTTCCTGACAGTGAGAACAATTAATCAGTGGAACAACCTGCCTCCAGAAGCGGCGAATGCTCCAACACTGGAAGTTTTTAAGAAGAGACTGGACAGCCATTTGTCTGAAATGGTGTAGGGTTCCCTGCCTGAGCAGGGGGTTGAACTAGATGACCTCCAAGGTCCCTTCCAACTTTACTATTATTATTATTATTATTACCCCTGGGGAGGCTGCGACCGTCGTAAATACGAGCCCGTTGTCAAGATTGTTTATTATTATTATTATTATTATTATTATTATTATTATTATTATTATTATTATTATTATGTAGATAGATAGATAGACAGACAGACAGACAGACAGACAGACAGACATAGAAGGGCTGAATGGCTGGAGAGAGTAAAAGAGAGAGAGAGAGAGAGATACATAGATATATAGATGTAGATATAGATAGAAAGACAGAATGAATGGCTGGAGAGAGAGAGAGAGAGAGAGAGAGAGAGAGAGAGAGAGAATGGCTGTATACATATATATATATTTATATATATAAATAAATAGATATAGATAGATATAGATATAGATATAGATTTATTTATTATTATTGTTGTTTTTATTATTATTTTTATTATTTTTATTTATTTATTATTATTCTTCAAATTTTAAATCAATGCGTGGCTAACACACAGACCTGAGACATGTGGGCGGGTGTGTGTGCGTGTGTGAATGTATGTGTAAATGCACGCCTAGCGGATGAAAGATGCTTCGATTCTGTACTATTTATAAAGATCCACCTTAAAAATAGTGCATTTATTTTTAACAATGGCTGCTGGATTAAACTGAGGATGTCTTTTACGGAGCTGGTTAAGAGCTGGCAAGGGATCAAGCGACAATGAATTGCTTCTCTTAGAGGCAGTCCTCAATTTACGACAGTTCATTTAGTGACCGTCCAGAGTTACAGGGCACCAAAGAAAAGGGACCCCACACTGAAGGCCGTTGCAGCGTCCCGAGGGTCAGAATTCGGAGGCTCAGCAACTGACTCGTATTTATGACGGTTGCCGTGTCCCGGGGGTGTCACGTGATCCCCTTTGGCAACCTTCCGACAAGCAAAGTCAGGGAGGGAAGCCGGATTCACTTAACGACCATGATAATAACTTAAGAACTGCGGTGATTCACTTAACAACTTTGGCAAGGAAGGTCGTAAAAAAGGAGCAAAGCTCATTTAACACGTGTCTCGCTTAGCGATGGAAATTTCCAGCCCAATTGTAGTCGTAAGTTGAGGACGGCCTGTATAGCGTTCGAATGTGGGGGGAGGGCAGGGATAACATCGGGGACTCCCCCATTGCTGGAAAAGAGTGTAAAATTAAGACTGGACACCCCTTTGTCTGAAATGGTATGGGGTTTCCTGCCTGCGCAGGGGGTTGGACTAGATGACCTCCAAGATCCCTTCCAACTTTATTATTATTATTATGCGATTTAGGTATCCCCTGACTTACGACTGTTCGTTTAGTGCCTGTTCAAAGTTACAAGGGCGCTGAAAAAAATGACAAACGATTGTTTTTCACACTTACGACCGTTGCAGCCTCCCCTGTGGCCACGGGTTCAAAATTCAAACTCTCTGCAACCGACTCATGTTTACGACGGTCGCAAGCGTCCCTGGGGGGGGGTTGATCCCCTTTTGCGACCTTCTGACAAGCAAAGTCAACGGGGGGGGGGGGAGCCGGATTTGCTTAACAACTGACTAGCATAACGACTGCACTGGTCGTAAAATGGGGCACCAGCTCGTTTCGTAACCATCCCTTAGCCACTGTGGTCGTCAATGGAGGACTGCTGGCGGTTTTCTCCAAGGCGATCTCGGGATGAAACGGATCAATATGGATTTATTTTTATTTATAATGTGTAAATTTATGATGTATAAATAAATATTGTTTTTTTTTTCAAAGTTGGCCATTTTAAAACAGGTTGATTTCAACTCCCAGAACCCCGTGCTGGCTGGAGCATTCTGGGAGTTTTTTTTTTAAAAAAAGACTTCAGTACGTAAAGCAGTGGTTCTCAACCTTTTTAATGCCGCGAGCCCCAACTAGTCGTAAGTCGAGAACTACTCAACTGGTCATAAGTCGAGGACTACTCAACTGGTGCAGCACCGTTTGCAGAAGGGGACTTTTGGCGGGCTCAGCAGGGCAGAGACAGCCTGGACAATTCCTATTGGCTTTTGAAAGCCAATAGAATTAGACTCTATTCAAGAGAGTCTGTTCTATTGGCTTTCAAAAGCCAATAGAATAAAAGGGAGTAGCACAGCTAAGGAAAAGGGGGGGAAAAATGGCGGACTGCCTTGTTTGGCGACCCCCGTGAAATGGTCGTTCGACCCCAAATGGGGTCCCGACCCACAGGTTGAGAACCACTGATGTAAAGGATAGCATTTATTGTTCTGGGACACAAACTCTCAGGTGTGGGTATGTGGTGGGTGCCGTCCTGCACAACATTTAAGCCATATCACACTTTCTTTCGGAAAAGTAAAAGCCGATCTGCCTTAACCGTTGGATGAAGCACCACCAGGTGATCCAAGGACCGTAAAGAATGGTTCACCACTTGCCTACCTTACTAGGAAGGCTGCATCTTTAAAGGCACCACACAGGGTCTCCGGGAGGGAGGGGAAAGAAGCCCCTTCCTCTTTTGCCTCCCCATCCAATTTGGGGAAAAAACCCCTCCCTCGGAGAAAAGTCCGTCTGAGCTGCCCCTTAAAAAAAAAAAAAAAAAAAAAAGAATGCGAGGAGGGGGTCCTGGTCATGGGGAGACCCTTCCCCAATGGCTTGGGGGTCCCTTCCTCCCCTCCCCTGCCCAGAAACCCCCCCAAGGCAGGTGGGGAGGGGGCTTGTCTTTGCTCCCCCCTCCTCAAGGATGGGCCTTCCCTCCCCATTGGTGGCCTTCTCTTCCCAGCCACCCTGGAGGGGGAGGGAGCTTTCTTGCCCTCCCACCCTCCCACGGGTGTGGGTTGACACATGCACGCACACACACACACACACACACACACACACAGGGACACACACACACAGAGAGAGACACACAAACACACACTCTCCCTGGCAAGGGCTGGGCACGTCGAGCCGGTAAAGAGGTTTTGCCCACCCTTCTCCGCCTGCCTGGTTTCCCCCCCCTCCCGCTGCTTCTTCCCCAGACACCCCCTCCCACAATTACCCCCCTCTCGCCCCCCTCCGTGCCCCCTCCCCTTTCCCTCCCCCTCCCTCCCTCCTTCTCCCCCCCCACTTTCTCCAGCCTTTGTTATGAGCATCCTTGTCTACTACGAGCATCCTTGACAGCTGGCTGGTGCGGGGATGATGGAGCCTTTAAGCCAACACGGCCTTCCTCGCCTCTCCTGGATCGACACCCTCTACGGCAGTAGGTGTTTTGGGTCTGGGGTCTTGGCTGGGGGAAGGAGGTATTGGGGGGGGGAGAGGCGGAGAAGGAGAGAGACCCGGTGACGTTTTTTTGCCAGCCCTCAAAGGTACCGACAGAAAGGCAGAGATCCCTGGGGGGGGGGTGTCGCTGCTCCGCCAGGCGCCAAAGATGGTGGGATCCGCGCTTGAGTTTTCTTTTGGGGAGGGGGGCGCCTTGCACCCCCTTCCCTGACTTTCCACTTCTCCATTCAGCCCTGCTTGGCTCTTTTTTGGGGGGCGGGGAGGGGGGGCTCCCACAAGGAAAGCCAGCCACGGACTTGTGCTTTGAAGTGATGTATGGTTGTTTTGTCCAGGCGCCAGAGATGGTGGGAAACAGGGTTGAGTTTTATTTTTGGGGGGGATGCAAAATTGCACCCCTTTCCTGCCCTCCCCTGCCTTTCTACCTCTCCGTTGGGCCCTTTTTTGGGGTGGGGGGGCTCCCACAAGGAAAGCCAGCCACGGATTTGTGCTTTGAAGTGATATATGGTTGTTTTGCCCAGGCGCCAGAGATGGTGGGAAACAGGGTTGAGTTTTATTTTTTTGGGGGGGGTGCAAAATTGCACCCCTTTCCTGCCCTCCCCTGCCTTTCTACCTCTCCGTTGGGCTCTTTTTGGGGTGTGGGGGGGGCTCCCACAAGGAAAGCCAGGCACAGATTTTTGCTTTGGAGAGAGACGGTTACGTAAACCCTCAAGCTGGTGGCAAAGCTGCCAGACTAAAAATGTGGGGTTGAGGATGGGGAGGGGGGGGTGTTGAGGAGGAGGGGGCTTCTAAGGAGACCTCTTCCAGATGTTTGCCTCCTCCTGTCCCCCCCCACTAGCCCATCCTCTGGAATTGAGGGGGGACCCACCCACCCTCCCCAAATGCGGCTCGGTTTGTTTTCAGCCGTTGAAATTCTCGAGAACTTTTTTGGGGAGACGGGTGGGGGCAGCGTGGCAGGAGGAGGGGGACCCAGTTTTTCTCATGGACCCCCCCACCCTTCATTTCCAGCCTGTCTTTCTGGGGTTCTCCTCTTGAACCCCCCCCTTCCCCCCCCTTGCAGGCAATCAACAGGCGTCTGGTGTTACGAAAAACACACGTTTATGAAAAAGCTTGGCTGCAGCTTCCCTTTTAATAAATTGTGTTTTAATAAATTGTGCTTGTCGGAAATGGGGGGGGTGCGCCCAGATGCCCCCCACTACCACCATCCACAGCTCTCCCCCCTACTACCATATTTCTATTTTCCAGGAGATTTGAGGAGGGGAGGCTTGCCTTAAAAGACCACCCACACTCAACCTCCTTCTGGACCAGATGTGATGGATGGCCCCCATTAGCCTTTGAATGGGAACCCTTATTTAATTGCTTAATTAATCCCGGCGGGCGACTCCTGTGGCCATTAAGAGGGTTGTTTAGCTTGCCTGGCTAAACCCCCGTGGCCTGACTTCACCCTGTTGTGCAAGTGTGCCCTGCACATGGGAGGGTGGTGGTGGTGGTAGTGGTGGTGAATTGCATTATGCCCATTTTACAGGAGAGAAGACCAAGGAGGGATAGAAATTGAGACTGCCCCTGGCAAAGGCAACTTTTTTTGGGGGGGGTGAAACAACCAAGATGGCCTCCTTCTCCAAACTGACCCTTTCTTTAGGCTCCCATTGTCACAACACACCCTCCCCGGCGGAGGGATAGCTGGTTTGTGAGTTTTTGTGTGGCTTTCCTGGTGGTGATGGACCACAATTGACTGTGTGTTTGCCGTTGCGGACTGAATTGGGGTGGGTGGCGGGGGATCAGAAAGGGGCATTGTCTCTTTTGAGGTAAAGAGGATTCAAATGGTGATGATGATAATAATAATAATAATAATAATAATAATAAGTTGGGACCTTGGAGGTCATCTAGTCCAACCCCCTGCTCAGGCAGGAAACCCTATACCATTTCAGACAAATGGCTGTCCAGTCTCTTCATAATAAATAATAATACAGTTGGAAGGGACCTTGGAGGTCATCTAGTCCAACCCCCTGCTCAGCGGTGCCTCTGAGCATGTGTAGAGGGTTCCCCTCCCTTAGAATGTCACTAGGGAAGGTGGCAGTGACGGTTTTTAATGAACTGTCTCTTGGTTACTCCTAAATTCAACTTAGGGGTGTCCTATTAATTTGTTTACACGTAATCCTGGATTTGCAATGCTTTGTTTAGTGACTGGGGGAAGCCTCACGTAACGACTGCATGATTCACTTAGCAACGGCAGTGATCTGCTCAACCCCTCTGGCTGAAAAAGGTCATAAAATGGGGGCACAACTTGCTCAAATATCTGTCTAGCTTAGTGGCAGAAACGTTGGGCTCCATTTTCGTCGTAAGTCGAGGACGGCCTGCACTTGGAAAGCAAATGAAATCCAGGCTGTTGTCCTCCAAGCTTTTTCTCTTTCTCTAAAATCAAATGTTTTACCTCTGTCAAGGATAATTGGCTTGACTCACCGGCAGGAGAAATTTATAGGTAACACCATACGTACAGAACAGCACATCACAGCATAACAGAGCTGGAAGGGACCTTGGAGGTCATCTAGTCCAACCCCCTGCTCAGGCAGGAAACCCTATACCATTTCAGACAAATGGCTGTCCAGTCTCTTCTTGAAAACCTCCAGTGTTGGAGCACCCACAACCTCTGGTGGCAAGCTGTTCCACTGGTTAATTGTTCGAACTGTCAGGAAATTCCTTCTTAGTTCCAGGTTGCTTCTCTCCTTGGTTAGCTTCCACCCGTTGCTTCTTGTCCTGCCTTCAGGCGCTTTGGAGAAGAGCTTGACTCCCTCCTATGTAGTTTTTTTTTTTTCCTGTCATTGCTTGTTAGGACTCCCTCTTCTTTGGGGCAGCCCCTGAGATGCTGGAAGGCTGCTATCATGTCCCCGCTTGTCCTTCTCTTCGTTAAACTAGACATATCCAATTCCAGCATCCATTCGTTATATGTTTTAGCCTCCAGTCCCCTAATCATCTTTGTTGCTCTTCTCTGTACTCTTTCTAGAGTTTCAACATCTTTTTGACATCGTGGTGACCAAAACTGGACGCCGTATTCCAAGTGTGGCCTTACCAAGGCCTTGTAAAGTGGTATTAACACTTCACCTGATCTTGATTCTATCCCTCTGTTAATGCAGCCCAGCACTGTGTTGGCCTTTTTGGCAACTGAAGCACACGGCTGGCTCCTATTTAAGTGATTGTCCACTAGGACTCCGAGATCCCTCTCACAGTTACTATTATTGAGCAAGGTAGCCCCTATACTATACCTGTACATTTGATTTTTCTTGCCTAGATGTAGAACCTTGCTTTTTTCACCACTGAATTTCATTTTGTTAGATAGCGCCCAGTGTTCAAGTCTGTCCAGATCCTCCTGTATCCTAAGCCTGTCTTCTGGAGTGTTGGCTATTCCTGCCAGTTTGGTGTCATCCGCAAATTTGATGAGTTCTCCATCTATCCCCTCGTCCAGATCGTTGACAAAGATGTTGAAGACCACTGGGCCCAGAACAGAGCCCTGGGACACCCCACTACACACTTCCCTCCATGGAGATGTGGTTCCATTGAGGACCACACGCTGAATACGGCCAGTCAGCCAGCTACGGATCCATCTGGTGGTGATGCTGTCTAACCCACATTTTTCTATCTTGTCAAGTAGTAGGTTGTGATCTACTTTATCTTAAGCCTGTCTTCTGGAGTGTTGGCTATTCCTGCCAGCTTGGTGTCGTCTGCAGATTTGATGAGTTCCCCATTTACCCCCTCGTCCAAATCGTTGATGAAGATGTTGAAGAGTACTGGGCCCAGAACAGAGCCCTGGGGCACCCCACTACACGCTTCCCTCCATGTAGATGCGGTTCCATTACCTTGAGACCTATCGAGAACATTAAGAGCGCTCACAATATTGAATCTCTGCAGTTGTTAAGCTGTTAACCTGGTCATTAAGGGAATCTGTGGTCCCCATTGACTTCAGAATGGGACAATCCACTGTGGGACAATTCAGCAAATACAAACGTTCCATTACAGGGAGTGCTCGACTTAACAGCAGTTCATTTAGTGACCGTACAAAGTTACAAAAGTCTGCTTTTCACACTTAACGACCTTTTGCAGCATACCCGCGGTCACATGATTTACATTCGGATACTTGACAAATGACTCGCCTTTATGACAGTTGCAGCGTCCCCGGGGGGAGTCATGTGATCAAACTTCAGACGCTTGGCTCGTACTTATGACAGTTCGAGCATCCCCCCAGAGTCGCGTGATCTCCTTTTGCGACCTTCCAACAAGCAAAGCCCATGGGGGGAAGCCGGATTTGCTTAACGTCCGTGTGACTCAGTTAAGAGCTGCCATGGCTCACTTAACAAATGTGGGAAGAAACATCATAAAATGGGGCAAAAACTCCCTTAACAAAGGTCTCACTTAGCAACAGACTCCACTGTGGTTGTAAGTCAAGGACCGCCCGTAGCGTGAATCTCTTTTTTTCTTGTGATTTTGAACTTTTAAGAAGAGACTGGACACCCCTTTGTCTGAAATGGTATAGAGTTTCCTGCCTGAGCAGGGGGTTAGACTGGATGACCTCCAAGGTCCCTTCCAACTTCATTATTGTTGTTGTTGTTTTGTTGTTGTTGTTGTCTTCCACCTGGGGTCTCCCTGGAAGCAATATCTGTTTAGAGGGGGGGAAAAAACCCCCAGCCTTTTGCAAAATAACCCAAACATTCTTCCTTAAAAGCTGGCTTATTTTTTTTGTAAACTTGGGTTGCAAACCAGGATAGCAAAGAAATAAGAGGTTAAGATGTTTGGGGGGGAAAAATAGGTTTGCCCTGGAACTTGAGAGACAGTGTGTGTGTGTGTGTGTGTGTGTGTATTTTGGTGGTGGGGGGTGATATAGACAGCCCAGAGATCCCACCCCACCCTGTTACCATCTGTCTGTTACATAAAAGAATGATTCAAGTGCTTTTTTCCTTAGATGGGGGGCAACAGATGGCTGCTAAAATAAGCAACAATTCCTTGAAATGACGTGCAGGTGGTCACTAAATATAAGGGTGGCTTCCTCGTGTTAAGGAACAGGTGGCCGCTGCTCATTGTGGGACAGGTGGTCATTTATAGGGGGATAGGACCTGGGGGGGGGGCAGAAAGTAATTTTTTTGAGCTGAGTCAGGATTCGATCTCGCTCCCTCCCTCCCAAGCCTGCTTTGCCAGAGTGTTCTTGCTGGTATTTATCGAGGTTGATGGTGCTCCGGAGTTGACTTGAAATCTTTGGGCGGGGGTGATGCTCGGTTCCCCATGTGGGGTCACGGGAGGGTCTGGGTTCGAGGCTTTGGACGTGGCTCCATGACGTATTTGTGGAGTCCTTGGGGGTCTCTGAGCAGGTGGTTTGATTGACAGAGGGTTTGCTATCAGAGGGTCAGCACGGAAATCGGCAAGCTTGGAGACCCCCAACTAGCACTGGTGATGTTACCTAGTTGGGTCATGAAATGTCTGCAAGAAAACCCAGCCAAGCTCAGAGAGCACCAAGGACCCCACAGTCCAACTCCTCCTCCTCCTCCTCCTCTTCCTCCTCCTCTTCCTCCTCCTCTTCCTCCTCCTCGCAGACCCCCCTTCCTTCTAGCATTGATGATGTTCCCTAGTTGGGTAATGAAATGTCTGCAAGAAAACCACCAGGCTCAGAGGGCACCAGGGTCCCCACAGTCATCGTCTTCTTCTTCTTCTTCTTCTTCTTCTTCTTCTTCTTCTTCTTCTTCTTCTTCTTCTTCTTCTTCTTCTTCTCCTCCTCCTCCTCCTCCTCCTCCTCCATTCTAGCACTGATGATGTTCCCTAGTTGGGTCATGAAATGTCTGTAAGAGGACCACCCAGCTCAGAGGGCACCCAGTACCCCACAGTCATTTTCCTCCTCCTCCTCCTCCTCCTCCTCTCTGCCAATCCCCCTCCCTTCTAGCACTGATGATGTTCCCTAGTTGGGTCATGAAACGTCTGCAGGTAAACCATCCAGCTCAGAGAACAATCCTCCCCCTCCTCCTCCTCCTCTTCCTCGCAACCCCTCCTTCCTTCTAGCATTGATGATGTTCCCTAGTTGGGTCATGAAATGTCTGCAAGAAAACCCAGCCAAGTTCAGAGAGCACCAAGGACCCCACAGTCCAACTCCTCCTCCTCCTCCTCCTCCTCCTCCTCCTCCTCCTCCTCCTCCTCCTCCTCCTCTTCCTCCTCCTCCACCTTTCTGCAAACCCCACTCTTTTGTAGCACTAACGATGTTACCTAGTTGGGTCATGAAGTGTCTGCAAGGAAACCCTCCCAAGCTCAGAGCACCATTTTCCCCCCGTTTCCAGCCAAACTACCCCATCGTGAACAACGCTTCATTAAATGACTACGGTGTTCGCTTTACGACCACTACGTTTGCTTTACGACTACCAAGCTTGTTTAACGACTGCTACAAAAAGTCAGAAAATTGGGGTCTGGCCAAGTGGTGACCCGCTTTACGACTGTCACGACTTTTGACGGTAACTGCAGCGGTTCAATTACCGTCGTAACTCGGGGACGGCCTGTGTTAGAATGCCGCATCCCAGGTTTTCAGCTATTTGCAACCAATCCCAGAGGCAGGATGCCTGTCTGCATAGGAGAGCACGGTACATCCTGCATTGTAGACCCAGAGGGGAGCGGGGTTTCATCTAGATGACCTCCAGGGGACCTCCCCCCCATTTAAAAGGCTTTGTTTTCAGCTTTTTGAAGCCAGCCTTGAGATTCCCCTACTGGGGCTACTGGTTCTCTTCTTGGCAAACAGCTGTCCATTCTCTTCTTGAAAACTTCCAGTGTTGGAGCATTCACCGCTTCTGGAGGCAGGTTGTTCCACTGGTTAATTGTTCTCACTGTCAGGAAGTTTCTCCTTAGTTCCAGGTTGCTTCTCTCTTTAGTTAGTTTCCATCCGTTGCTTCTTGTCCTGCCTTCAGGGACTTTGATGAACAGCTTGACTCCCTCTTCTTTGGGGCAGCCCCTGAGATACTGGAAGGCTGCTACCATATCCCCCCTCGTCCTTCTCTTCATTAAACTAGACATCCCCAATTCCATCAACCGCTTCTTGTATGTTTTAGCCCCCAGTCCTCTAATCATCTTTGTCGCTCTTCTCTGCACCCTTTCTAAAGTCTCAGCATCTTTTTTACATCGCGGTGACCAAAACTGGATGCAGTATTCCAAGTGTGGCCTTACCAAAGCCTTGTAAAGTGGTATTAACCCTTCGTGTGATCTTAATTCTATCCCTCTGTTAATGCAGCCCAGCACTGTGTTGGCCTTTTTGGCAGCTGCAGCACACAGCTGGCTCATATTTAAGTGATTGTCCACTAGGACTCCGAGATCCCTCTCACAGTTGCTACTATTGAGCAAGGTACCCCCTGTACTATACCTGTGCATTTGGTTTTTCTTGCCTAAATGTAGAACCTTGCTTTTTTCACCATTGAATTTCATTTTGTTAAATAGCGCCCAGTGTTCAAGTCTGTCCAGATCCTCCTGTATCCTAAGCCTGTCTTCTGCAGCGTTGGCTATTCCTGCCAGCGTGGTATTGTCTGTAGATTTGATGAGTTCCCCATCTATCCCCTCATCTACATGAATATGACCCCCCCCAAAATGCAATTTTTTGCATACACCCACATATAGGTAGGGGTGCCAGCCCTGAGCATGGCACACCCTGGGAGTTTCTGCAGATGCCCACATCTCAAGGGCCTCATTGCCTTCTGGGCTGGCGTGTTGTGTCCTTGTGCCACCCCTGTGCTTGGTATTCTGCAGAGGAAGGCGGTGTGTGAATGCCAGCATGCAATTGTGGCGAATGCCAGCTTGGCTCTGGAGAAAGAGGGGGGGGGTACGCAGGCAGAGATCCAGGAAGGGGGGTGCATCTCTGGATAGTGAATCTCCAGGTTTGGAAATTCTTGTTTTTATTTATTTTATTTATTAACTGCAGTTTTAGGCCGCCCAGCTCCCCTAGAAGGCGAGTCTGCTTGGTTCACAACGACTAACCAGGGATCTTCCATCTTGGCCCATTTAGGACTTGTGGACTTCAACTCCCAGAATAATGGAATAATAGAGTTGGAAGGGACCTTGGAGGTCATGTAATCCAACCCCCTGCTTCAGACAAGTGACTGTTCAATCTCTTCTTAAAAAATGTCCAGTGTTGGAGCATTCACAACTTCTGGAGGCAAGGAGTTCCACTGGTTAATTGTTCTCACTGTCAGGAAGTTTCTCCTTAGTTCTAGGTTGCTTCTCTCCTTGATTAGTTTCCATCCGTTGCTTCTTCTCCTGCCTTCAGGGGCTTTGGAGAATAGCTTGACTCCCTCTTTTTTGGGGCAGTCCCTGAGATACTGGAACGCTGCTATCATGTCACTTCTAGTCCTTAGAATACAACAGAGCTGGAGGGGACCTTGGGGGTCATCTAGTCCAACCCCTTCCTCAAGCAGGAAACCCTAGACCATTTCAGACAAATGGCTGTCCAGTCTCTTCTTAAAAACGTCCAGTGTTGGAGCATTCATAACTTCTGGAGGCAAGGAGTTCCACTGGTTAATTGTTCTGACTGTCAGGAAGTTTCTCCTTAGTTCCAGGTTGCTTCTCTCCTTGATTAGTTTCCATCCGTTGCTTCTTCTCCTGCCTTCAGGGGCTTTGGAGAATAGCTTGACTCCCTCTTTTTTGGGGCAGTCCCTGAGATACTGGAACGCTGCTATCATGTCACTTCTAGTCCTTAGAATACAACAGAGCTGGAGGGGACCTTGGGGGTCATCTAGTCCAACCCCTTCCTCAAGCAGGAAACCCTAGACCATTTCAGACAAATGGCTGTCCAGTCTCTTCTTAAAAACGTCCAGTGTTGGAGCATTCATAACTTCTGGAGGCAAGGAGTTCCACTGGTTAATTGTTCTGACTGTCAGGAAGTTTCTCCTTAGTTCCAGGTTGCTTCTCTCCTTGATAAGTTTCCATCCGTTGCTTCTTCTCCTGCGTCCTGGTGCTTTCTTTCCTCTTCTTTCAGATCTTTCATTTCTTAGGTTCACTATTGCTTTTTTCCCATGCTTTGATGCCGCAAGGGAAGCACGCTCCAGCTTCCCACAAGGGAGGAAACTCCGCAAGGGAGACTCTGCCCCCGAGTCTTGCTACAAGGCAGGCTTTGTTAGGGTTTAAAGGGGTTGCCTACTACACAGTGTGGATCCATTGACTGGAGGCGCAGGTTGAATTACGCACACGGTGCATTTAGTAAACAGTCATTGATTGGCTGCCTCCAAAGGCTGGATCGTAAAATCAGTCTTGTGATCAGAGAAGCAGAATTTCCTCTACAGTCTAAACCAGGGCAACGTTAAGAAATGTGGGCTTCCACTCCCAGAATCCCCCAGCCAGCATGCTTTAAGATGGGTGGACTTCCACTCCCAGAATCCCCCAGCCATCCTGCTTTAAGAGGGGAGGACTTCCATTCCCAGAATACCCCAGCCAGCCTGCTTTAAGAGGGTGGACTTCCACTCCCAGAATCCCCCAGACAGCATGCTTTAAGAGGGGAGGACTTCCACTCCCAGAATCCCCCAGACAGCCTGCTTTAAGAGGGGAGGACTTCCATTCCCAGAATACCCCAGCCAGCCTGCTTTAAGAGGGTGGACTTCCACTCCCAGAATTCCCTAGCCAGCCTGCTTTAAGAGGGGTAGACTTCCACTCCCAGAATCCCCCAGCCAGCATGCTTTAAGATGAGTGGACTTCAACTCCCAGAATCCCCCAGCCAGCCTGCTTTAAGAGGGGAGGACTTCCACTCCCAGAATCCCCCAGTCAGGATGCTTTAAGAGGAGTGGACTTCAACTCCCAGAATACCCCAGCCAGCCTGCTTTAAGATGGGTGGACTTCCACTCCCAGAGCCAACTTCAATGCACTCTGATCCAGGAATTCTGGGAATTGAAGTCCGCACTTCTTAAGGTTGCCAAAGCTGAGAAGCTCTGCTCTACAGTGTGCAACAAGTAGTCTCTATGATTTTTGTCCACATTTCCATCCACGTACAGGCATCTCTGCTGTCTTCTTGAGGGCCTTACTCTTTTGCCAGCCTTTAAATCAGGGGTCTTCAAACTTGACCCTTTGATGACTTGTGGACTTCAACTCCCAGCGTGCCTGGCTGAGGAATGCTGGGAGTTGAAGTCCCCAAGTCATAAAAGGGCCAAGCTGGAAGACTCCTATCTTAAAGCCTCCTGGCTGAGGAATTCTGGGAGTTGAAGTCCACCAGTCATCAAAGGGCCAAGTTGGAAGACCCCTGCTTTAAATTGTAGAAAAAAAAGAGGGCCTGCTGGTTAGACTCCTCAAAGCACAGGGTGCCTGTAGTCCTCAGCTTATGACCGTAATTTAGCCCAAAATTTCCACTGCTAAGCAAGACAGCCGTCCCAGGGGTTTTACCCCATTTTACAACTTGCCACCATTGTTAAGTGAACCACGGCATTTGTGAAATTAATCCCACGGTCTTTAAGTGAATCTGGCTCCCCCCCCCCGCCAAACAGGATCACGTGACCCTGGGGACGCTGCAACTGTCGTAAATACGAGTCCATCACCAAGTCATCTGAAATTTGATCACATGACCTCGGGGCTGCTGGAACGGTCGTTAAGTGTGACAAATGGTCGTAACTTATGTTCTTTTGTCTGAAATGGGATAGGGTTTCCTGCCTGAGCAGGGGGTTGGACTAGATGACCTCCAAGGTCCCTTCCAACTTTTACTACTACTACTACTACTACTACTACTACTACTACTCTTTGACGTTCACGATCACTAAATGAACGTCTGCAAGTCGAGGACCACCTGTATTTCTGCTTTGGCCTGGGGGAGCCTCTGGAACTGCTGGCCACCTTAACCCATCCTATTTGGAGTCACCAAAATAGCGGGGGAGGCCATCGTTTGCATTGGAATGGGTATGCCCCCCCACTTTCTCCTTCCTAACCTCCCCCTTTCTAGGGAGGAAAATTTGGGGAGGGGGGGGGCGCAGGGAGGCATGTGACAACCCCCCTCTCCCCGCTCGGGCGCTGCTTCCAGCTGCACGCTGTGTGCCTCCAAAGGGGATGCGAGAGTGGAGGCAGTTGCCATGGCGATGCCCCAACCCTCCAGCCAATTGCAGGAGGAGGAGGAGGGATGCGTGGGACCGAGAGGGGGAGGATGGAGCGCAGAAGGGCGGGTGGGGTGGGGGAGATCTTGGGGGTGGGGTGGGGTGTCATGGCAGATCTTGGACCGGGATGAGAGATTTTTCTTAATCAGCCTTGGGGAGACCTGGGGTGGGGTGGATTTTAAGGTATCCTTGGGGGGGGGCTGGAGGGGAGGAGGGGCTGCTCAGCTGAGCCTGGCCCCTCCAGCCCCTTTGAAGGGGAGGGGGCCTAGAGAGGGGTGTCTTTGTTCAGTGGACCCTTCCGTCCTGAGAAGAGAAGGGGCCGCCCCGGCTAAGAGGCTGGTTTGCGAATAACAAGGCCTCCCTCGGAGATGGGAAGCCTTTGGTAAATAGAGAAATAAAAGAAAACAAGGAAAATTGACCCTGCTTGGAACTGGTCCATGTTTACCCAGGAAGGAAGGAAGGAAAGAAGGAAGGAAGGAAGGAAGGAAGGAAGGAAGGAAGGAAGGAAGGAAGGAAAAGAGAAAAAGAGGAAGGAAGGAAGGAAGGAAGGAAAAGAGAAAAAGAGGAAGGAAGGAAGTGAAAGAGAAAAAGAGGAAGGAAGGAAGGGGAAGGGGAATGGCAATGGGAGGAAGGAAGGAAAGAAGGAAGGAAGGAAAAGGGAAAGATACAAGATGGAAGGAAGGAAGAAGGAAGGATAGAAGACGGGAAGAAAAGAGAAAAAGGGGAAGAAAGGAAGGTAAGAAGGAAGGAAGGAAGGAAGGAAGGAAGGAAGGAAGGGGAAGGAGATGGGAATGGGAGGAAGGAAGGGAGAAAAAGAGGAAGGAAGGAAGGAAGTGAAAGAAGAAGGAAGGAAGGGGAAGGAGATGGGAATGGGAGGAAGGAAGGAAGGAAGGAAGGAAGGAAGGAAGGAAAAGGGAAAAAGACAAGATGGAAGGAAGGAAAGAAGGAAGGATAGAAAACAGATGGAAAGAAAAGAGAAGAGGAAGAAAGGAAGGTAAGAAGGAAGGAAGGAAGGGGAAGGAGATGGGAATGGGAGGAAGGAAGGAAAAGGGAAAAAGATGAGAAGGAAGGAAGGAAAGAAGGAAGGAAGGATAGAAGACAAAAGGGAAGGGAAGAGAAAAAGAGGTAAGGAAGGAAGGAAGGGGAAGATGGGAATGGGAGGAAGAAGGAAGGGTGGAAAAGATGAGAAGGAAGGAAGGAAAGAAGGAAGGAGAAGACAGAAAGGAAGGGAAGAGAAAAAGAGGAAGGAAGGAAAAGGGAAAAAGACGAGAAGGAAGAAAAGAAGAAAAAGGAAAGGAAAGGGGAGGGAAAGAAGGAAGAAGGAAGGAAAAGAAGAAAGGAGAAGGAAGGAAGAAAGGAAAAAGATGAGATGAAGGAAGGAAAGGAAGGAAAGAAGGAAAAGAGAAGGAAGGAAAGAAAGAAGGATAGAAGACAGAAGGGAAGGAAAGAGAAAAAGAGAGAAAGGAAGGCAAGGAACGAAGGGGAAGGAGAAGGGAATGGGAGGAAGGAAGGAAGAAAAAGGGAAAAAGACGAGAAGGAAGGAAAAAAGGAAAGAAGAAGGAAAGATGGGAGGGAAAGAGAAGGAAGGAGGAAGGAAGGAAAGGGGAAGAAAGAAGGAAGGCAGGAAAGAAGGAAAAGAGAAGCCAGGGGAAGGAAGGAAGAAAAAGGAAAAAGATGAGGAGAGACGAAGGAAGAAAAGGAAGAAAGGGGGAAAAGATGAGAAGGAAGGAAAAAAAGGTGGGAGGAAGGAAGGAAGGAGATTTTAGAGCAGAGAAAAGGGGATTTTCCTTCATTCCTGATTCTGCACAGAAGGATTGGCAGGAGAGAGGAATGTGCTTTTAAAATTGGCTTTCACTAATAACGGAGTAAGTGAATGAAACAGAGAGACAGAGGGAGAAAGAGACATTTGATGGACCGGCGACCGACTGAGTGATCGAAAGGGCTGGAGATGTTTTCGTACCTTTGCATCCCCCCCCCCGGACCATCGTACGCCCGGACCCCCCCAAACCACCCCCATCCTTCGCTGCCTCTGAGAGTTGGCCCAAATTCACGTCCGTTGCGTCGACGACCCTGTCTAACTATCCTCTGCCCTTCCCTCCTCCTTTTGCCTTCCATCTTTCCCAACTTGGCTAGCTGGGAAATTCTGGGAGTTGAAGTCCCATATAGTCCACAAACTTGCCAAAGTTGGAAAGCGCTCCTGTAAACTATATTAATTTGTAATCTGTTCCGCCAGCGAGGAGCAATTATAGTGTTTTAGAGGCGTGTGTGAAGGCACAACACCAAGGGAGGATTCAGACTTGAGAGCACATTAGTTGCGAAGTCGTGTCCGACCCATCGCAACCCCATGGACAACGTTCCTCCAGGACTTCCTGTCCTCCACCATCTCCTGGAGTCCATTGAAGCTCACACCTACTGCTTCAGGGACTCCATCCAGCCACCTCCTTCTCTGTCGTCCCCTTCTTCTCTTGCCCTCCATCTTTCCCAGCATCAGGCTCTTCTCCAGTGAGTCCTTCCTTCTCATTAGGTGGCCAAAGTATTTGAGTTTCCACTTCAAGATCTGGCCTTCTAAAGAGTGATCAGGGTTGATCTCCTCTAGGACTGACCGGTTGGATCGCCTTGCAGTCCAGGGGACTCGCAGGAGTCTTCTCCAGCACCATAGTTCAAAGGCCTCCATTCTTTGGCGCTCAGCCTTTCTTATGGTCCAACTTTCGCAGCCATACATTGCAACTGGGAAAACCACGGCCTGGACTATATGCACTTTTGTTGGCAGGGTGATGTCTCTGCTTTTTAGTGTGCTGTCTAGATTTGCCATAGCTTTCCTCCCCAGGAGCAAGCGTCTTTTAATTTCTTGGCTGCAGTCCCCATCTGCGGTGATCTTGGAGCCCAGAAAAATAAAATCTGTCACTACCTCCATTTCTTCCCCATCTATTGGCCAGGAATTGATAGGTCCGGATGCCACGATTTTGGTTTTCTTAATGTTGAGTTTCAAGCCAACTTTTGCACTCTCCTTCTTCACCCGCATCAAGAGGCTCTTTAGTTCCTCTTCACTTTCTGCCATTAGAGTGGTATCATCTGCATATCTTAGGTTGTTGATATTATAATATTATAAATATTATAAATATCAAAGGTTAAATTGGAATATCAACGAGAAACTAAAAACTGGGTACAAATTAATAACAGGATATGGATTGTTTATGAAGATTGGATGTAATTAAGATACGTCTAAGTGAAAAGTTTATTGATAAATGTAATAAGGATGCTCCGTGACGAGTCTTGCAGACGGATCTACTCACCCAGCCTTGAAGACCGCTTGATAGATGGGCTCCATGCATCCGCCGCTGGTCACAGCCGCGTGTTCTAGTGTGCTGTCTAGATTTGCCATAGCTTTCCTCCCCAGGAGCAAGCGTCTTTTAATTTCTTGGCTGCAGTCCCCATCTGGGGTGATCTTGGAGCCCAGAAAGATAAAATATAAGATTATGTGACCTCATTTGTCCTCTCTGCTCGCTTCCAGGAAGTTCCGACTCACAAAACAAGGTGCTGATTGTATTTATGCGCTCGCTCATCTTTCCAGTTCCAGCAGCTTTAAGCAATCAAAGGCAATTAAGAGCAGTAACTTGCAAACATTTATACATGCAAGCTGGTAAAAAGGATCCTGATGATGTGACAAGGATTTGCAATGATATCATTGGGAGACCAGCTGACCTTGCATCTGGAACAGCTGCCTTTTTCATCCGCTTGGGGAAGACCTGAAAAACTGGAGCACAGATTTGAGTGTCTCTTTACCCCTTGCTCTGCTTCTACCGTCACAACAAGCCTGTGAGGAAGGTTCAGGCTTCCAGGCTTATGTCAAAAATGTTCTATAGCTGGGCAAGAATTGGTCCTGTAACATCATTGGGTATGTTTGCTGCCTGGATTTATTTAAGAATAAGAAAGGTGGAATGGATGGATGGATAGAAGGAAGGAAAGAAGGGAAGGGAGAAGGGGAAGGGAGAAAGAAGGAAAAGAAAGAAAGAAAGAAAGAAAGAAAGGAAGGAAGGAAGGAAGGAAGGAAGGAAGGAAGGAAGGAAGAAAATGGAGATGTAAGGAAGGAAAAGAAGAGAAAAGGAGAAGGAAGAAAGGAAAAGAGAAGGGAGAGAGAAGGAAGGAAGGAAGGAAGAAGAAAGAAAGAAAGAGAAAGGAAAGAAAGAAGAAAGAAAGAAAGAAGAAAACGGAGATGGAGATGGAAGGAAGGAAAAGAGAAAAGGAGAAGGAAGAAAGGAAAGGAGAAGGAGAAGGGAGGGAGAAGGAAGGAAGAAAGAAAGAAACAAAGAAAAAGGAGATGGAAGGAAGGAAAAGAGGAGAAGAAAGGAAGAAAAAGAAAGAAAGAAAAGAAAAGAAAGAAAGAGAAAAAGAGATGGAAGGAAAGAAAAGAGGAAGAGAGAAGGAGAAGGAAGGAAGGGAGAGGGAGGAAGAAAAAGAATGAAAGAAAAAGAGATGGAAGGAAGGAAAAGAGGAAGGGAGAAGGAGAAGGAAGAAAGGGAGAGGGAGGAAAGAAAGAAAAAGAAAGAAAGAAAAAGAAAGATGGAAGGAAGGAAAAGGAAGGGAGGAGAAGGAAGGGAGGGAGCGAGGGAGGGAGGAAGAAAAAGAGAAAATGGAGATGGAAAGAAAGAAAAGAGGAAGGGAGAAGGAGAAGGAAGGAAGGAAGACAAAAAAAGAAAGAAAGAACAGAAGGAAGGGAGGGAGGAAGAAAGGAAGGAAGTAAAGGAAGGAAGGAAGGAGACCAAATTTTAATCAGGTGACCATGGGGGATGCTCCGATGGTCGTAAATGGGAGGACTGGCCATCAGCCCTTTTTTTCAGCGTGGTTGTCACTTCAAAGGGTCGCTAAACGATGGTCGTAAGTCGAGGATGCCCTATATCGCACCTTCTGGAACTGGAGGAAATGGGTCCTAGCCCCCTTAGCCCCCCAACCCCCACCCCCATGGCCATCCCACCCCAACTCATCCCTTCTGATTCTCTCTCTCTCTCTCTCTTTCTGAGCAGCAAAATGTGGACGCCGTCCCGTGCCCTGCGTTTTATTTCCGACAAATATTTTATTTCCTGGGGCTGCCTCCCTTCCCTTCCCGCCCAATCCAAGGTGTGGGGTGGGGGGGCATTGTTCAGACCCCCTGACTCACTTTCAAGGTGGGGAGGAAGAGGGGAGGGGTCTTTGTTTTTGGTTCCCCTCCCAACCCCCACTGGAGCGCCAGGCTTCCTTTCCCAAGCTGACCCACTTTTGGACTTGGACAGTGTCCAGTGGGAGCTGGTGCCAGGGAGGAGGTGGGGGGGGGCTCAAGCAGGCGTAAATAATTGTGGGGAAGTATGTCAGAGAGAGGGGGGCTTATGGGGGGCATGGGGGTGGTGGGGAGGCTTAGAAAGGCAATGCCATGAAGGGGGGGGAGAGAAGGGAAGGGCAAGGGGAGAGACGAGGAACGGAAACTATGTTGGCTTCCCTGCTTGCAACTCAAGAGTTACTCCTTTGAGTTTGGGGCTCTCCCCGGCCTTGTGTGCATGGCACCCTTTGCAATGGAGGTAGTCCTTGACTTACAATGAGGATTCGTTTAGCGACCGGAGTTGAAACGGCACTGGAAAAAAAGCGACGTAGGACCCTTTTCCCACCCTGACGGGGCGGTCGCAGCATCCGACGTGATGAAAATTCAGACGCTTGGCCATTGACTCGTACTTACGACGGTCGCTGTGTCCCGGGGGCGGGGTCATGCGATCCCCTTGGGCGACTTTCTGATAAGCGGAGTCAATAGGGGGAAGCCGGATTCGCTTAACGACTCTGTGACGAACGTCACAACGGCAGGGATTCACTTAACAACTGTGGCAAGATAAGTCGTAAAACAGGGCAAAATTCACTTAACAACGGACTCGCCTAGAGACAAAAATTGGGGCCTCCGTTGTCGTAAATCGAGGGCTGCCCGTAAATCTTGCAGCTCAGTGCAGATCTAAACCTTTTTGGTCTTAAGTTTGGGGGGTGTCTTTAAGGTGGGGGTGATTGAAAGACTGAGTTCAAATTAGGTCTTCTTTTGTGCCTAAGGCGGGACTAGAACTCACTGTCGCCTGGTGATTGGCCCAAAGTCACCCAGCTGGCTTTTATGCTTAAGGCGAGACTAGAACTCACAGTCTCCTGATGATTAGCTGAAAGTCACTCAGCTGCCTTTTATGTTTAAGGCAGGACTAGAACTCACTGTCGCCTGGTGATTGGCCCAAAGTCACCAGCTGGTTTTTATGCTTAAGGCAGGATTAGAACTCACTGTCGCCTGGTGATTGGCCCAAAGTCACCAGCTGGTTTTTATGCTTAAGGCGGGACTAGAACTCACTGTTGCCTGGTAATTGGCCCAAGGTCACCCAGCTGGCTTTTATACTTAAGGTGGGACTAGAACTCACTGTCGCCTGGTGATTGGCCCAAAGTCACCCAGCTGGCTTTTATGCTTAAGGTGGGACTAGAACTCACTGTCGCCTGGTGATTGTAATAGTAATAGTAGTAAAGTTGGAAGGGACCTTGGAGGTCATCTAGTCCAACCCCCTGCTCAGGCAGGAAACCCTACACCATTTCAGACAAATGGCTGTCCAGTCTCTTCTTGGCCCAAGTTCAACCAGCTGGCTTTTATGCTTAAGGCGGGACTAGAACTCACTGTTGCCTAGTAATTGGCCCAAAGTCATCCAGCTGGCTTTCATGCTTAAGGAGGGACTAGAACTCACTGTCGCCTGGCGATTGGCCCAAGGTCACCCAACTGGCTTTTATCCTTAAGGCGGGACTAGAACTCACTGTCGCCTGGCGATTGGCCCAAAGTCACCCAGCTGGCTTTTATGCTTAGGGCGGGACTAGAGCTCACTGTCACCTGGCGATTGGCCCAAGGTCACCCAGCTGGCTTTTATGTTTAAGGCGGGACTAGAACTCACCGTCGCCTGGCGATTGGGTAGCTAAATCCCAGCTTTGTCCGTCTCCTTATCCTTTCTCGCCACCAATGCTGGTTCCTTCCTTCCTTTTCCCAGACTTCAATTACGGCACGGAGGAGTATGATGCGGAGGGCAACGAGGAGATCCGAGTTCGGCCCGGTGGCTCGGAAGCCATGCCGTACATCGACGAATCGCCCACCATGTCCCCCCAACTCAGCGCCCGCAATGCGGAGGGCGGCAACGACGGAGGGACGTCGCAAAGCGTTTCGCCCACCCCGACTGATGGGCTGGGCACCCTGGTGAGTTTCTCTGCTTCAACGCAGCACCGAGAATCCTTGCAATTAACCTTAACTCAGTGTTTCTCAACCTTGACAATTTCAAGGCATGTGGACTTCAACTCCCAGAATTCCACAGCCAGCATTGCTGGCTGTGGAATTCTGGGAGTTGAAGTCCACATGCCTTAAAATTGTCAAGGTTGAGAAACACTGCCTTAACTGATATTTTTATTTATTTATTTAAAAGTTTTATAAATTTATTACAATATAAACCCCCCCCCACCCCTTCCCCCCTCCCCCACTTCCCAGAGCTGATTACAGGGTAAAAAATAAAATAAACCAGTGGTTCTCAACCTTTTTAATGCCACGACCCCCAACCGGTCGTAAGTCGAGGACTACTCAACCGGTCGTAAGTCGAGGACTACTCAACTGGTGCAGCACCGTTTGCAGAAGGGGACTTTTGGCGGGCTCAGCAGGGCAGAGACAGCCTGGACAATTCCTATTGACTTTTGAAAGCCAATAGAATTAGACTCTATTCAAGAGAATCTATTCTATTGGCTTTCAAAAGCCAATAGAATAAAAGGGAGGAGCACAGCTAAGGAAAAGGGGGGAAAAATGGCAGACTGCGTTGTTTGGCGACCCCCGTGAAATGGTCGTTCGACCCCAAATGGGGTCCCGACCCACAGGTTGAGAACCACTGAAATAAACAAACATAATCTAACTAACATGAACCAACTATACTATCAATCAAAACCATAACACACTTTAACTCCTTCTCAAAACAAATATTAACAAATTAAGTCAAAAATAATAATATAATTAAAACTAATAATAATTATCTAAGATCTACTCAAACGCAAGATAATACTTTTCAATTTCATATTTCTTCTGAATATAATCAATGCATCTTCTCCAAACCATAATATATTTTTCTTGTGAATGGTCCTTCAAGTAGGCGGAGATTTTCGCCATATCTGCTAAATTAGACACTTTAAGTATCCATTCTTCCAAAGTAGGCAATAAGTTTTTCTTCCAATATTGCTCCACCAATAATCTTGCAGCTGTTATAAGGTTCAGCATCAGATTAGTTTCTTTAACATCAAAATCTACAATAATCCCCAACAAAAATAATTGCGGAGTAAACTTTATCTTTCTCTTAAAAATCTTTTAATATTCCACCAAATCTTAATCCAAAAAGCTTTAATATCTCTACAAGTCCACCAAATATGAAAATAGGTTGCATCTAAATTTCCACATCTCCAACATTTGGGCTGTAAATTCGGATACATGTGGGACAATTTTTGGGGATCCAAATGCCATCTATAAAACATTTTATAAAAATTTTCTCTTAAATTTTGCGCTTGAGTAAATTTTACATTTCTAACCCAAATTGTCTCCCATGTATACAATAAAATCGGCTCTTGAATATTTTGCGCCCATTTGATCAACTAACTCCGTTTCAGAATCCAATTCTATTAAAACATTATAAATTCTTTTTATATGAGTTCGACTTTGATCTTTAATCTGTTTTACCAAATTCACATCCCCTAAAGTAATACCAACCTTTTGATCTATACTCCATCTCACTAACAATTGGTTATAATAAAACCAAAAATATACAATATTTTCTTGCTTCAGCTCAGTTAAAGATTTTAATTGCCAATGCTGCCCAACCAAACTAAGTAATTCCTTATAAGAAATCTTATCCAAATTTACTCCCCTAGATACTCCCTCTATCACGTGTCCTGGAGCCCCCCAAATTGGGATTTTATAATTTAACCTATAAACCTTAACTGATATTGTGGGTCGCTTTTGTATAGCTGAGACCCCGTTACATTCCAAGTGCAGATGGTCCTCGATTTACGACTGTTTCTGTAAGTACAGGTCAGAGTTACGACAGAGTTGGGAAAAGTGGTTTACGGCCTGTCCTCAAAGTTACGACCGTCGCACCCTCTCTGTGGTCAAGGGATCACAATTTGGGGGCTGGGCAGCCAGCTCGCATTTGCAGTGGTTGTCGTATCCCGCTGTCACGCGATTGCCGTTGGTGGGCTTTCCAGCTGGCTTCTGACAAGCGAAGTCAGAGAGGGAAGCCGGATCCGGTTAACGACCGTGGCAAAAGTGATGGTCAAATCAGGCGTGGTTGTGTGACGATCCGCTGAATGACTGCATGGCTTAGCAACCAAAATGCTATGCTTATTGCGGTCGTAAGTTGGGAACTACCTGTAATGCAATTTTTTTTGTCTGTGTGAGGACCTAAGTTAGTTTAGAATGGAATGGAATGGAATAGAATAGAGTAGAATAGGAATATGGAAGGGACCTTGGAGGTCTTCTAGTCCAGCTCCCCACTTAAGCGGGAGAACTTATACCATCACAATTGCTAAATGAACGGTTATAAGTGGGGGACTGTCGCTTTTATTTGATGGAGAGCGACATGAGATAATGGTGAATGCAGTGATGGAACTGGAGAAACTCCTGAGCAGGGGATTGGACTAGATGACCTCCAAGGTCCCTTCCAACTATTCTATTCTATTCCATTCCATTCCATTCCATTCCATATTTTCTATTCTATTCTATTCTATTCTATTCTATTCTATTCTATTCCGTATTTTCTATTCTATTCTATTCTATTCTATTCTATTCTATTCTATTCTATTCTGTTCCATTCCATATTTTCTATTCTATTCTATTCTATTCTATTCTATTCTATTCTATTCTATTCTATTCTATTCTATTCTATTCTATTCTATTCCATTCCATTCCGTATTTTCTATTCTATTCTATTCTATTCTATTCTATTCTGTTCCATTCCATATTTTCTATTCTATTCTATTCTATTCTATTCTATTCTATTCTATTCTATTCTATTCTATTCTATTCTATTCTATTCTATTCCATTCCATTCCATATTTTCTATTCTATTCTATTCTATTCTATTCTATTCTATTCTATTCTATTCTATTCTATTCTATTCTATTCTATTCTGTTCCATTCCATATTTTCTATTCTATTCTATTCTATTCTATTCTATTCTATTCTATTCTATTCTATTCTATTCTATTCTATTCTATTCTATTCTATTCTATTCTATTCTATTCTATTCCATTCCGTATTTTCTATTCTATTCTATTCTATTCTATTCTATTCTATTCTATTCTATTCTATTCTATTCTATTCTGTTCCATTCCATATTTTCTATTCTATTCTATTCTATTCTATGCTATTCTATTCTATTCTATTCTATTCTATTCCATATTCCATATTCTATTCTATTCTATTCTATTCTATTCTATTCTATTCTATTCTATTCTACTCTATTCCATATTCCATATTCTATTCTATTCTATTCTATTCTATTCTATTCTATTCTATTCTATTCTATTCTATTCTATTCTATTCTATTCTATATTTCATATTCCATATTATATTCCACATTCCATATTCTATTCTATTCTGTAATCCTGTCCTATCCTATCCTATCCTATCCTATCCTATCCTATCCTATCCTATCCTATCCTATCCTATCCTATCCTATTCTATTCTATTCTATTCTATTCTATTCTATTCTATTCTATTCTATTCTATTCTATTCTATTCTATTCTTTATTCCATTCCATTCCATTGTCTATTCTGTTGTCCTAATATTCTAGTTTCTGCCAGCAGAACATCAGAAGGAGTCAGCCTAACAGCCTATGCTTGTAATAATGCAGCTAGTCCTCAATTTACAAAAGTTCATTTAGTGACCGTTACAATAGCAGTAAAAAAAATGACATATGAACGTTTTTCACACTTACAACCATTTGCAGCATCCCCATAGTCATGTAATCAATATTTGGGCACCTGGCAACCGGTTCATATTTATGATGGGCGCAGCATTCTGGGGAGGTCACGTGATCCGTTTTTGCGATGTTTGGACAAGCAAAGTCATCAGGGGAGGCCAGATCCGCTTAATGATCGTGTTAGTAGCTTAACAAGTTCAGTGATTCACTTATCAACCGTGGCAAGAATGGTTGTAAAATGGGGGCAAAACTCAACAACTGTCTCGCTTAGCAATGGAAATTGCTCCCTTGTGGGTCGTAAGCCGAGGACTTCCTGTGATCCTCTTTTTTAAAGGCATTGGAGAAAATGAGAGAATAAGGTTCTCTCTGGATGGGCCTTGTTGTCCTTTGGTGGTCTCAGCCACCTCCCACCGAAACATCTGGAGCACAGCTGTGCACACAGCAGCCGTCTGTTGATTTCACACAGCAGCTTAATTGTGTTCCCAGTCAGCTTATGACAAGCACCATCAGTGGCCAAACCGACAGGGGAAGAAACTCTCAGGTTACGGTCACTTGGTGTCTCATTTAATGATCGCAGTGATTTGCTTAACGACCATGCAAAAAAAAGAAAAAATTGGGTGCAATCATGGTGCCTCGCTGCACGACTACACTGCTTAACAATAGTTTTTTTTCGGTCCCATTTTATTTTTTAATTTACATTTCATATTATTTAACCGCCTGTCTCCTTCGGAGAGGAGCAATTGTGGCCGTAAATTGAGGAGCGTGATAGATTTGCTTCGTGAGAAACTCAATTTTTTCTCCCCCCCCCAAAAAATAGTTTGTAGTTAATGCAGGCTACCCAGTGACTTGCTTAATAGATTATTTGTTGGCCTCCTTTGTTGTTGTTGTTAGTTGCAAAGTCGTGTCTGACCCATCGCGACCCCATGGACCACGTTCCTCCAGGCCTTCCTGTCCTCTACCATCTTCTGGAGTCCATTTAAGCTCACACCTGCTGCTTCAGTGACTCCATCCAGCCACCTCCTTCTCTGTCGTCCCCTTCTTCTCTTGCCCTCCATCTTTCCCAGCATCAGGCTCTTCTCCAGTGAGTCCTTCCTTCTCATTAGGTGGCCAAAGGACTTGAGTTTCAACTTCAGGATCTGGCCTTCTAAAGAGCAGTCGGGGTTGATCTCTTCTAGGACTGACTGGTTGGATCGCCTTGCAGTCCAGGGGACTCGCAGGAGTCTTCTCCAGCACCATAGCTCAAAGGCCTCCATTCTTTGGCGCTCAGCCTTTCTTGTGGTCCAACTTTCACAGCCATACATTGCAACTGGGAAAACCATGGCCTTGACTATACGCACTTTTGTTGGCAGGGTGATGTCTCTGCTTTTTAGTATGCTGTCTAGATTTGCCATAGTTTTCCTCCCCAGGAGCAAGCGTCTTTTAATTTCTTGGCTGCAGTCCCCATCTGCGGTGATCTTGGAGCCCAGGAAAATAAAATTTGTCACTACCTCCATTTCTTCCCCATCTATTTGCCAGGAATTGAGAGGGCCGGATGCCATGATTTTGGTTTTCTTAATGTTGAGTTTCAAGCCAACTTTTGCACTCTCCTTCTTCACCCGCATCAAGAGGCTCTTTAGTTCCTCTTCACTTTCTGCCATTAGAGTGGTATCATCTGCATATCTTAGGTTGTTGATATTTCTCCCGGCAATCTTAATTCCAACTTTTGATTCATCTAGCCCTGCCTTTCTCATGATGTGCTCTGCATATAAGTTAAACTGGCAGGGCGACAGTATACAGCCTTGCTGGACACCTTTCCCAATTTTGAACCAATCAGTGGTTCTGTGTCCAGTTCTCACTGTTGCTTCTTGACCCACATATAGGTTTTTCAGGAGACAGATAAGATGGTCTGGTGCTCCCATTTCTCTTTAAGAACTTGCCACAATTTGTTGTGATCCACCTTTTGGCAAAGAGGCATTTTTCACCCAGGAAATTTTTTTGGGCAGAATTTGCTCATCCTCCATTGCAGTGGTTCTCAACCTGTGGGTCGGGACCCCATTTGGGGTCAATCGACCATTTCACGGGGGTCGCCAAACAACGCAGTCTGCCATTTCCCCCCCCCCTCTTCCTTAGCTGTGCTCCTCCCTTTTATTCTATTGGCTTTTGAAAGCCAATAGAATAGACTCTCTTGAATAGTCTAATTCTATTGGCTTTCAAAAGCCAATAGGAATTGTCCAGGCTGTCTCTGCCCTGCTGAGCCCGCCAAAAGTCCCAGTCTGCAAACGGTGCTGCACCAGTTGAGTAGTCCTCGACTTACGACCGGTTGGGGGTCGCGGCATTACAAAGGTTGAGAACCACTGCTCCATTGGGTGGCCCCTCTCTTTGATCTGGGCTACTCCTCCATCTGGTGGCCGAAGTGTGGTTTTGCATGTCCTTCATTTGCATTTTACTCAGACTTCCTTATTTAAAAATAAACTTTTAACGGGAGGAAGTAAAGTTGGAGCAAAGGGGCAGACCTTGGTGGTAAGGAGAGGCGGCTGGGGAAGGGGGAACCGCCAACCAGGACTGCATCTTTTGCAAGGAAGCAGCCCTCCCCCCACTAACGTGAGAAAATTCCTTGTTTTGAAATGCTAAATTAAGTCTGGTTTAATGGGACTTTTCAGCAACCTGTTGGATTTGTTTTCATTTCTAATTTCTTTATTGGCTGTGTGAGCCACACTTGGCCTAGACTAGATTTCCTGGCAGCATTAAGATGCGTGGACTTCAACTCCCAGAATTCACCTGGACATCCACCTATCTGAGACGGTGTATATAGGTTCTCCTGCTTGAGCAGGGGGCTGGACTAGAAGACCTCCATGGTCCCTTCCAGCTCTATCCTATCCTATCCTATCCTATCCTATCCTATCCTATCCTATCCTATCCTATCCTATCCTATAATTCTATTCTATCCCATAATTCTATTCTATTCTATTCTATTCTATTCTATTCTATTCTATTCTATTCTATTCTATTCTATTCTATTTTATTCTATCCCATAATTCTATTTTATTCTATAATTCTATTCTATTCTATTCTATCCTATAATTCTATTCTATCCCATAATTCTATTCTATTCTATTCCCCAGCCAGCTTTGTTTTGCTGGCTAGGGAATTCTGGGAGTTGAAGTCCACTTACCTTAAAGGTCGAGAAACACTGGCCTAGACATATAAGTAGATCTACAGATATTCATTTAACACCCGTTCAAAGTTACAGTGGCAGTAAAACAAGTGACTTACATCCAGTCCTCACACTTATGACCCTTACAGTCACGTGATCAAAATTTGGGCGCATGTATTTACGATGGTTGCAGGGTCCCGGGGTCCCGTGATCGCCATTTAGCTACCTTTCCCGGGGAATTCCAACAAGCAAAGTCAATGGGGGGGAAGCCGGATTCACTTAATGACTGGGGATTCACTTAACAACTTGCAGCGATTCTCTTAACAACAGGTCGTAAAAGGTCGTCAAATGGAGTGGGTCTCACCAAATGCCTGCTTTGCTTAGCCAGAGAAAGTCCGCTTCCGGTGGTGGACATAAGTCAAGGATTAGGGGGCGGCAAACAACTTTGAATAAATAGAATAGAATAGAATAGAATAGAATAGAATAGAATAGAATAGAATAGAATAGAATAGAATAGAATAGAAAGAGTTAGAAGGGACCTTGGACATCATCTAGTCCAACCCCCTGCTTTGGCAGGAAACCCTATACCATTTCAGACAAATGGCTGTCTAGTCTCTTCTTAAAAACTTCCAGTGTTGGAGCATTCACTGCTTCTGGAGGCAGGCTGTTCCACTGATTAATTGTTCTCACTGTCAGGAAGTTTCTCCTTAGTTCTAAGTTGCTTCTCTCCTTGATTAGTTTCCACCCGTTGCTTTTTGTTCTGCCTTCAGGTGGTTTGTAGAATAGCTTGACTCCCCCTTCTTTGGGGCAGCCCCTGAGATACTGGAAGACTTACTATCATGTCACCCCTGGTCCTTCTCTTCATTAAACTAGACATACCCAATTCCAGCAACCGTTCCTTATATGTTTTAGCCTCCAGTCCCCTCATCATCTTTGTTGCTCTTCTCTGCACTCTTTCTAGAGTCTCAACATCTTTTTTACATCGTGGTGACCAAAACTGGATGCCGTATTCCAAGTGTGGCCTTACCAAGGCCTTGTAAAGTGGTATTAACACTTCATGTGATCTTGATTCTCTCCCTCTGTTCATGCAGCCTAGCACTGTGTTGGCCTTTTTGGCAGCTGCAGCACACTGCTGGCTCATATTTAGGTGATTGTCTACTAGGACTCCGAGATCCCTCTCACAGTTACTACTATTGAGCAAGGTACCCCCTATACTATACCTGAACATTTGGTTTTTCTTGCCTAAATGTAGAACCTTGCTTTTTTCATTTGATTTCAAAAGAAATCAAATTCTCTGTGTGGACTTCAACTCCCAGAATGCTCAGCGATGCTTCTGCAGGCTAGGGAATCCTGGGTCGTGAAGTTCACCCATCAGGAAGTTGGGGAAATTGTGGAAACACCCCCGAAGAGACTTCCTTTTTAAAACGGCTTTCTTTGGTTCGGTCTGAGCGGTTGGCCAACCGGCAGATTTCAACTTCCTGTCTCGCTGCTAATGTTTTTTCCTTCCACCTTTCTCTCTGCAGAACGGCATCCGTTTTTCTGCCTCGTTCTCAAGCGTCCTGGAGCATTTCTTGGCCATTTCCGTGGGCAGCATTTTTTTTCTGCCGATTTTGTGGTCGGAAATCGAAAATAGCAATAGCAGAGAGATTTAGGCAGGCCCTCTACTCATAATGGAAGTTTTAATGTTTTGCTGTGTTATTCTGTGGTAAGCCGTCTACAGCCAGAATCTGTATTGGGATAAAGTTGGAAGGGACCTTGGAGGTCTTCTAGTCCAGCCCCCTGCTCAAACTGGAGGTCCTATGTCATTTCAGACAGTCTCTTCTTAAAAACTTCCAGATATGAAGCGCCCACAAATTCTGGAGGCAAAGAGTTCCACTGGTTAATTGTCCTCACTTGTTAGGAAGTTTCTCCTTAATTCCAAGTTGCTTCTCTCCTGGGTTAGTTTCCCTCCGTTGCTTCTTGTTCTGCCCTCGGGCGCTTTGAAGAATAAAGTGGCCCTGGCATATACAGACTTGAACACTGGGCACTAACTAACAAAATGAAATTCAAGGGTGAAAAAAGCAAGGATCTACATTTAGGCAAGAAAAACCAAATGCACAAGTACAGCATAGGTGGCACCATGCTCAATAGTAGTAACTGTGAGAGGGACCTCAGAGTCCTAGTAGACAATCACCTAAATATGAGCCAGCCGTGTGCTGCAGCTGCCAAAAAGGCCAACACAGTGCTAGGCTGCATTAACAGAGGGATAGAATCAAGATCACGTGAAATTAATGCCACTCTACAATGCCTTGATAAGGCCACACTTGGAATACGGCATCCAGTTTTGGTCACCGCGATGTAAAAAAGATGTTGAGACTCTAGAAAGAGTGCAGAGAAGAGCAATAAAGAGGATCAGGGGACTGGAGGCTAAAACATATAAGGAACGGTTGCTGGAATTGGGGATGTCTAGTTTAATGAAGAGAAGGACAAGGAGGGATATGATAGCAGAATTCCAATATCTCAGGGGCTGCCCCAAAAAAGAGGGAGTCAAGCTATTCTCCAAAGACCCTGAAGGCAGGACAAGAAGCAACGGGTGGAAACTAATCAAGGAGAGAAGCAACTTAGAACTAAGGAGAAACTGCCTGACAGTGAGAACAATTAACCCGTGGAACCACCTGCCTCCAGAAGCTGTGAATGCTCCAACACTGGACGTTTTTAAGAAGAGACTGGACAGCCATTTGTCCGAAATGGTGTAGGGTTTCCTGCCTGAGCAGGGGGTTGGACTAGATGACCTCTAAGGTCCCTTCCAACTTTACTATTATTATTATTATTATTATTATTATATAAATAAATCACTTTATCAATAAGCTTCCTAAGGCACGTCAGCCTTTGATAAGTAGTCCTTGACTTACGACTACAACGGAGCCCCAAATTTTATGTCGCTACGCCAGACGGCGGTGAAGTGAATGTTGCCCTGTGTTACGACCTTTCTTCCTATGGTCGTTAAGTGAATGGTTAAGTTAGCAATGTGGTTCTTAAACTGAATCTAGATTCATCGTTGCGTTTGCCTGTTGGAAGTTCACAAAAGGGGATCGCGTGACCATCCTCCCCCCCCCCCGGGGATGCTGCAACCGTCCTAAGTACAAGTCAATTGCCGAAGCATTTGGATTTGGGTCACATGACCGTGGGGATGCTGCAACGGCCGTGTGAAAAAAACGGTCATAAGTCACTTTTTTCAGGGCTGTTGTAACTTTGAATGGTCACTAAACGAATGGTGGTAAAGCGAGGACCGCCTGTCTTCCGCTCCATAGTGCTTTTACAGCTCTCTCTGAGCAGTTTACAGAGTCAGCCTACTGTCCCCCCAACAATCTGGGTCCTCGTTTTAATGACCTGGGATGGACGGAAGGCTGAGTCAACTTTGAGTTGGTGAGGATCAAACTGCTGGCTGTGGGCAGAGTCAGTCTGCAATGCTGTGTTCTAACCACTGCGCCACCACAGCTTCCTTCCTTCCTTCCTTCCTTCCTTCCTTCCTTCCTTCCTTCCTTCCTTCTCAACCATTTCCTTGGCTTCTTACGACTATAACTTTGTTGTGTGTGTGTGTGTGTGTGTGTGTGTGTGTGTCTTATAATTTTTGTTGATTGCTTTTATTTAGTATCCTGTGATAGTCACTGAGTTTGTATCTTATGATTTGTGACGATTGTACTTTTATGATTAGGATTGCGATTTATCACTTGTTTGCTTGTTATGTACACGGAGAGCTTCTGCGCCGGAAACAAATTCCTTGTGTGTGTGTGTGTGTTTGTGTGTGTGTGTCCAATCACACTTGGCTCCATTGTGGTCGTAATTCGAGGACTACCTATAAGAGGCTGGCATGCGTTAGGTCATTTATTGGTAAATTTATTTATGTATTGAATTTATACGCCTCTCACCTCGCCTAGAGGCGACTGCAGACGGCCGACCGCAGAATAAAAACAACATGGCAAAACATTAAAATCTTAAAGATCATAAATATTAACATTAAAATTCACATTAAAATTAAGGCAGATGGCAAGGAAGGGAACAAGAAACAAACAGGTTAGAATCTTCCTTTCGTCCATTAATGACATAAGCATATACAATATATACGTACATATTTTATAATAAATAATAATACGTACGTATATATCTTTATAAATATTAATTATGTATTAATATGATTTATTAATGGCAAAGAAATATATTTTACATATGTGTCAAAGAAATATAAGCCACCTAGGGTCATCCCAAACAGCGAGATGGGCGGTATATAAATTTAATAAGTAAGCAAGAATAATAATATCCCCAATCTCACCAAAATGTTAAATTTTTAAAGCCATGTTAAAAAAAAAAAAAATCCCACTGTATTTTGATCAGGTTCAGCGACTCAACCCATGGTCGTGGTGACAACCTCAACAGAATTTTAAATTTTAAATGGCTTTTTAAAGCGATGTAAAAGCCCCCAATATTTTGGTTGGGTTCCGTGACTCGACTTTACGACGGTGTTAAAAATGGTCGTAAAAGCAGGTATCCTGATCCTGTGATGACTCTACTCGCAACCGAGGATTGCTAGCCCCCCCGGGTGCATTCAGACAACCGGCTGAGTCCCAGATCCAAAGAAATTACTGTATTGTTGAATGCCGGGTGTGAACCCAGACAGAAGAATAATTCACAGCCGGGTGCGATTGCATGAACCTTATTGCACAGCAATCCTGTTAGGTCAGCCACGGTGGAAACAACGGAACCAGTTAGGCAATCACAAGGCTGGGTTAGAGTTGTTCTTTCTTGAGGTCTGGAGCCTTGTTGGCCGGCTATGAATTCCATCTCTTTCTCCCGCTAAAAAGGCAAGCGAAAATAGGTTTGTGTTTTTTTAATTGCATATCAAGGAGAGAAGCAACCTAGAACTAAGGAGAAACTTCCTGACAGTGAGAACAATTAATCAGTGGAACTCCTTGCCTCCAGAAGCGGTGAATGCTCCAATAGTGGAAGTCTTTAAGAAGAGACTGGACAGCCATTTGTCCGAAATGGTACAGGGTTTCCTGCCTGAACGGGGTTGGACTAGATGACCTCCAAGGTCCCTTCCAACTTTATTATTATTATTATGGCTGGGTTGAGCGTTAAAAATACAAGCAGTTCTCCACTTAACAAGTTTGTTTAGCGACTGTTTGAAATTAAGATGGCACAGGAAAAAAAAGGACTTATGACCGTTTTTCACGCTTACGACCATCGCAGCATCTCCCACGGTCACATGGTCAAAACTCAGGTACTTGGCAACTGACTCACATTTGTGACGGTTGCAGTGTCCCCTTTTGCGACCTTTTGACAAGCACAGTCAGTGGGGGAAGCCGGATTCGCTTAACGACCGTGTGACTAGCTTAACAACTGCAGTGATTCACTTAACAACTGTGGCCGGAAAGGTTGTAAAACAAGGCAAAAACTCATTTAACAACTGTCTCGCTTAGCGACAGAAATCTTGGGTTCCCCTGTGGTCATAAGCCAAGGACTACCTGTCCATGCCGGTTTACAAACACAAACCCCCATTTTGACCCCTTGACCTTACAGAATGTTGTTCAAAATCTGGGACCCCGGGAGTCCCAAGGGAACGAAAATTTGGAAAAGTTGTGGCTGCTTCAGTGCTGCTGGTTTCTGTTGTGGTCATGTGATCTTCATTCTCAACGTTCTGTGACAGTCTGGCAATCCCTTGCTCCCTTCCTTTAGCCCAGTGGTTCTCAACCTGTGGGTCGGGACCATCCATCCATCCATCCATCCATCCATCCATCCATCCATCCATCCATCCATCCATCCATCCATCTATCCATCTATCTATCTATCTATCTATCTATCTATCTATCTATCTATCTATCTATCTATCTATCTACCTATCTATCTATCTATCTATCTATCTATCTATCTATCTAAATATCTATCTAAATATCTATCTATATCTAGATCAGTGGTTCTCAACCTGTGGGTCGGGACCCCATTTGGGGTCGAACGACCATTTCACAGGGTCGCCAAACAACACAGTCCACCATTTTTTCCCTCCTTTTCCTTAGCTGTGCTACTCCCTTTTATTCTATTGGCTTTTGAAAGCCAATAGAAGAGACTCTCTTGAATAGAGTGTAATTCTATTGGCTTTCCGAAGCCAATAGGAATTGTCCAGGCTGTCTCTGCCCTGCTGAGCCTGCCCAAAGTCCCATTCTGCAAACGGTGCTGCACCAGTTGAGCAGTCCTCGACTTACGACCAGTTGGGGGTCGCGGCATTAAAAAGGTTGAGAACCATTGCTTTAGTCACTTTCTTGCTGGGAAGGGAAGGGAAGGGAAGGAGGGAAGGAAGGAAGGAGAAAGATGAGAAGTGAAAGAAGGGAAGGGAGGGAGGGATGAAGGAAGAGAGAAGGAAGATAAGAAAGGAAAAAAAGAAGGGAGGAGAGGAGGGAGGAAGGGAGAGAGGAAAGAAAGAAATGAAGCTAGCCGGAAGTCTCTCCTGCTCCGTTGCATCCCCCTCTCTCCATTCTGTTTCTCTGTCTGTTGCCTAATTTGTCTAATTCCCCTCTGGAAATCCCCTGACTGGAACATACTAGTGGCAGTGAGTTCCCCAGGTCCATAATGTGCTGGGTGAAGAAGCTTTCCTTTTCTCCCTGACTGCCTTGTTGCTTTCCCAATTCCTAACTGGGTGAGGGGCTATATCCATATTTTTTAAAATGATGGGTTTCTCTCCCAAGCTAAAAAGCCCCCCACTCTCTGCCTTACCCCCCCCCCTCTGTGTGTGTGTGTGTGTGTGTGTGTGAGAGAGAGAGAGAGACTCTCTTCCATTCCAAACACTCCCCCAATCCTTTCGGGGCGCCCCTTTTTTTACCTTTTTTTTACCCTCCACCCCACTCCCGGATTGCAGAGGGAGGGGGATTTTCCCTGGGCTTCCCTATGACGTCACCGGGATTCCCACCGCGCTGGCGGGCTCGCGAGGCAAGTTGCCGCGAAGTGGGGCTTCCACGCGGGCGCCCCGACACGCGCGATTCCCGTGTAGAGGGGGAGGGCGGAGGTCCTTGCGGGGGAGGGGGACGTCCTCGCCACACACCCCCTTCCGGCTCTTCTCCTTCGAGCCCCCTCCCCCCGTTTTGGGAGCCAAGAGCCGCTCCTGCTCCGAGGCGCTAACCACTGCACCCCCCTGCCCGCCCTTTCCAAAAGGCGGTTGGCGCCGAAGCTGCGGGGGGGGGGAACCCCCGCCGGCCTCGTTCCTCCTCCAAAGTTGCGGAATTCCCCCCCTCCCTCTCCCCCTCTCCTTTTTCTCTTCTTCCTGCTTCTCCTCTCCTGCCCTCTTCCTCCTCTTCCTTCCCCTTTTCGGCTTCTTCCTCCTTCCCCTCCTCTTCCTCTCTTTTCTTCCTCGTCTTCCTCCTCCTCTCTTCTTCCTCCCCTCCTCCTCTCGTCCTTTCTTCCTCCTCTTCCTCTTCCTTCCTCTCTTCAGCTTCTTCCTTCCTCTTCCTCCTCCCCTCCTCTTCCTCTCTTCTTTTCTTCCTCCTCCTCCTCCTCTTCTCTTCTTCCTCTTCCTTCCCCTCTTCAGCTTCTTCTTCCTCTTCCTTCCCCTTTTCGGCTTCTTCCTTCCTCCTTCTCCTCCCCTCCTCTTCCTCTCTTTTCTTCCTCGTCTTCCTCCTCCTCTCTTCTTCCTCCCCTCCTCCTCTCGTCCTTTCTTCCTCCTCTTCCTCTTCTTCCTCTTCCTTCCTCTCTTCAGCTTCTTCCTTACTCTTCCTCCTCCCCTCCTCTTCCTCTCCTCTTTTCTTCCTCCTCCTCCTCCTCCCTCCTCCTCCTCTTCTCTTCTTCCTCTTCCTTCCCCTCTTCAGCTTCTTCTTCCTCTTCCTTCCCCTCTTTGGCTTCTTCCTTCCTCTTCCTCCTCCCCTCCTCTTCCTCTCTTCTTTTCTTCCTCCTTCCTCCTCCTCCCCCTTTCTTCTTCCTCCTCCTCTTCTTCCTCTTCCTTCCCCTCTTCAGCTTCTTCCTCTTCCTTCTCCTCTTCAGCTTCTTCCTTCCTCTTCCTTCCCCTCTTCAGCTTCTTTCTTCCTCTTCCTCCTCCCCTCCTCTTTTCTTCCTCCTCCTCCCTCCTCCTCCTCCCCCTTTCCTCCTCCTCCTCTTCTTCCTCTTCCTTCCCCTCTTCCGCTTCTTTCTTCCTCTTCCTCCTCCCCTCTTCCTCTCCTCTTTTCCTCCTCCTCCCCCCTTTCCTTCTCCTCCTCTTCTTCCTCTTCCTTCCCCTCTTCCGCTTTTTCCTTCCTCCTCCTCCCCTCTTCCTCCTTCTTCCTCCTCCTCCTGCCCCTTCTCCTCCTCCTCTCTCTCTCTTCTTCCTCTTCTCCTCTTCAGCTTCTTCCTTCTTCCTCCTCCTCCTCCTTTTCCCACGCCCCCGCCGCCCCAGCTTCCTCGGCGGGGGGGGCCCACTGGGGAGCCTCCCCCCTCCCGGGACCTCCCCCGGGGGCTGCCCTCCTCCGCCCCCCTCCCAGGCGAGGCCGTGCCACTTCCTGTTCGCCTGGCTGAGCGCGGCGGGGCAGCTGCCAAGTCGGACGGGCGGGCGGGCGCGCCGGGCAAGCAGGAAAGGCGGCCCAGCAGGGCGGGGGTCTCCCAGGCGCGGCCCCGGCTCTTGGCGCCCCTCCCGCGGGGGCATCGACCTCCCCCCAGCAGCCCGGCCGGAGGGCCCCCACCCCGCCCCGCTGGCGGCTGCCCAACTATGGCCCCCTGCCCGGCCTGCTGGCAGCGCCCGGCCGGCCAGGGGGGACCCCCCTCCGCCCCCTCCGCGACCTAGGAGACCCCCCGTCCCAGCCCGACCCCCGCCGGGCATGGAGGAGGAGGAGGAGGCCGCCCTGGGCTTCTTAGACCGAGTCTTACAAGAGGAAGAGGAGGAGGAGGAGGAGGAGGAAGAAGAAGGGGGCACGCAGCAGGTGGGCACCGGAGCTGGGCATTGGGAAAGGGGGGGTCTTTTGGGGAGGGGCGACCTCCTCTCCCTCAGCCTGATCCCCCCCCCAGGAGAAGGAGGTCTTGGGCCCAGAGGTCACTGGGTGCGGGCAAGACTGGCAATTGAGGGGGGGGGTCTGCTAGTGAATTCCCTCCGGAGGCTGAAAAGGGAGGGGTCTGCTTTGGGGTGGAAAGCACTCTGTGCATGAGCAGAGGTCACCTTGGGCGCAAGCGGCGGATCCCCCCACACGTGGAAATGTTGCGTTGTCCTCTCTCTCTCTCTCTCTCTCTCTCTCTCTCTCTCTCACACACACACACACACACACACTTTTCCAAAGAAAGTTTTCCGGAGAGCCCGTTGTTGTTATTGTTGTTGTTGGTCTGGTTCACAAGGCGGCAGTGGCAGCTGCGTTTAAGCCGGGTTGCCCCCAGCCAGGTTTAATTAATCCGGGTCGGTTTGTTAGACTCTGGGCGCAGCGGGTTGTGGAAACCAGCCCCCGGGGGTCTCTGTGTACGTGCGTGTGTGTGTGTGTGTGTGTGTGTGTGTGTGTGTGTGTGTGTGTGTGTGTGTGTGTGTGTGTGTGCAGGGGTGCAGTTTACCCTGGACATCTTCCATTTCCACTTCCCCGTTTTAGGAATGGAAAAAGTTGCATGATTACGGGAATCGAACCCCCCCCCCATTCCTTTCGGTTTGAAATTAGAAAATAATAATAATAATGATAATGATGATGATGATAATAATAATAATAATAATCTCTTTTTCTTGTGTAACTTCCTTTCAATCTCTCCAAAATCTCCCCCCTCCCAAAATGTTTTGGCTTTACAGAGGAAAGGAAGTTTTGCATTAGAGTCCTGCCGGGGGTCAGAACAGGGTGCCTCTGAGCATGGGTGGACGGCTTTCTTGCCTTCCGAAGATGGTTGTGGAGTTGCAAGGGCCCTTCAAAAGCATCTAGTCCAACCTCTGGATTAAATCACCCCTCCTGTTCAATTGTGGCGGCCTTTTGGAATGACACCTCCCCCATCAGGGGCAGAAGAAGTTGAGTTCCGGTAGTCCTTGACTTACGACGGTCCTAGGACGTGTGTTAAGCGGGTCAGGATGTCACGGGGCCTGATTTATTTCTATATTTATGAAATTTATCGCCTCTCCCCCTCCCCATCTTATCTCAAGGCTCTGATTTTAAAAGCTTTTTATGGCAGTTGTTAAGCGAACACCATGGTCATTAAGCGAATCCATTGTCCATGGTAGGCGCTTTGGGCTGGAAACTGGAAGAAAATGCCAGGTTTCCACAAAAAATACCATAAATTGCCTCAAGGGACTGCCATTATGGCGGTCATTAAGCAAACCTGATGGTCCTTAAGTGGACCAATGTTTTGCTATGGGGCATTCCTTCCTGACCAGGGGGTTGGACTAGATGACCTCCCAAGGTCCCTTCCAACTTATTATTATTGTTGTTGTTGTTGTTGTTGTTGTTATTATTATTATTATTATTACTATGGATCATTGTAGTCAGCCAGATGTTCGGACTGGATTTGGCATTTATTATTATTATTATTATTATTATTATTATTATTATTATTATTATTATGGATCATCACACAGTCAGCCAGATGTTCAGATGATTTGACATTTTGTCTACCTATCGAGTCCTTCCCAAGGATCTGGATGATGTTGTTGTTGTTGTTGTTGTTGTTGTTGTTGTTGTTGTTGTTATTATTATTATTATTATTATTATTATTATTATTATTATGGATCATTGCACAGTCAGCCAGATGTTCAGACTGGATTTGGCATTTTTGTCTACCTATCGAGTCCTTACCCAGGACCTGGGATAGGCAGATGTGGATGTTGTTGTTGTTGTTATTATTATTATGGATCATCGCACAGTCAGCCAGATGTTCAGACTGGATTTGGCATTTTGTCTACCTATCGAGTCCTTACCCAGGACCTGGGATAGGCAGATGTGGATGTTTGATGGTATTACAGATATCGTCGCAGGATGGAAGCAGTTCCTAGTAAGGCCGCCTTTTGCAATTGACTAATGGCAAATTTGTCAATGCCAATGGTGTTCAAGTGGTGCTTTAGTTGTTTTGGGATTGCACCCAAGGAGCCTATGACTATTGGTACTACCCTTGCTTGCTTTTGCCACAGTCTTTCTATTTCTATTTGTAGGTCTTTGTATTTTGTTATCTTCTCCAGTTCTTTCTCGTCTATGCTGCTGTCTCCAGGCACTGCCACGTCCACTATCTACTATATTTGTCTTTCTTATTGACAATTGTTAAGTCCGGGGTGTTATGTGGCAGGTGCTTGTCTGTTTGAATTCTGAAGTCCCAGAGTAGTTTAACTCTATCATTTTCTATGACTTTCTCTGTTTTATGATCCCACCAGTTTTTGCTTACAGGCAAATGATATTTTTTGCAGATCTTCCAATGCACCATTGTTGCTACTTTGTCATGCCACTGTTTGTAGTCAGTCTGTGCGATCTTCCTGCAGCAGCTTACCAAGTGGTCCACTGTTTCTTCAGCGTCTTTGCATAGGCGGCACTTACTGTCTGTTGCTGTCTTCTCAATTTTGACTTTATATGCATTTGTCCTTAAGGCTTGGTCTTGTGCAGCCAGAATTAGTCCCTCGGTCTCTTTCTTCAACTTTCCTGCTCTTAGCCATTGCCAGGTCTTGTTAATATCTGCTTTCCCAGCTATTTAATGTACAGGCCATGTAATGCTTTGTCTTCCCATGCCTCTATTCTGTTCTTCATTTGCTCTTTCTTGTAGGCCAGTTGTTGTTGTTGTTACTATTATTATTATTATTATTGAGGATAATCGCACAGTCAGCCAGATGTTCAGACTGGATTTGGCATTTTGTCCACCTATCGAGTCATTATTATTATTATTATTATTATTATTATTATTATTATTATTATTGAGGATCATCGCACAGTCAGCCAGATGTTCAGACTGGATTTGGCATTTTGTCTACCTATCGAGTCATTATTATTATTATTATTATTATTATTGAGGATCATCGCACAGTCAGCCAGATGTTCAGACTGGATTTGGCATTTTGTCTACTTATCAAGTCATTATTATTATTATTATTATTGTTCCTATAGGAAGTAAATGCTGGTTTGGGGCAAAAATGTCATAAATTGGGATTATGTGGCGACTGGACACTACAAATGGCCACAAATACACGCCAGTTGTTCAGCGCCCAAAATGAGATCACATGACCACTGGCATTACCTTAAAATCCAGGTCATAAATACAGGTGGTCCTCGACTTACAACTATTCATTTAGTGACCGTTTGAAGTTAAAAAAAAGGGACATGACCCATTTTTCACACTTACAACCCTTGTAGTACCTGACCTGATCAAAATTCAGATGCATGGCAACCATCTCACATTTACGACGGTCGCAGTGTCCCGAGATCAGGTGATCGATCCCCTTTGGCGGCCTTTGCGACGAGCCAAGTCAATGGGGAAAGCCAGATTCGCTTAACGACCCGGTGACTAACTTAACAACTGCAGTGATTCGCTTAACGACAATGGCAAGAGAGGTTATCAAACGGGGCAAAACTCCCTTGACCCCCGTCCCGCTTCGCAAGGGAAATTTTGTCCTCGTAAAGTTGAGGATGGCTGCCTTGTATCTTTCTTTGGGTCCATCATAAACTTTGAACCGTCCCCGAAAGAACGGTCGTAACTTGAGGACTAGCGAAACGGCATTCCGATTTTGACCCGTTTGCTTAGTTCCTGGAAATGGAATAGCGGGTAAAATTTCCCCTGCTTGCACCCACAACAGGGCAAAGCCTGCGGGTTGTGTGTGTGTGTGTGTGTGTGTGTGTGTGTCACTGTGCTGACTTGTTCCTGGGAGTGTGCAGTTGGCAGGGGAAAATCATGTTTGAGGTTGCCCGAGGCCTGCGTGGGAAGGCGAAAAACAGCGAGCCAAGCTACGTAGCCGATATCCACATTCTCACATTCGGTTCTTCTGGGTGGGGCACAGATCAAAGAAAAATGGGGGGGGGTCTGCTTAAGGTGGCCTGCAATTTTTTAAGTTAACAAAGTTGATGGGGGGGTTGGAGGCTAAAACATACAAGGAACGGTTGCTGGAATTGGGTCTGTCTAGTTTAATGAAGAGAAGGACGAGGGGGGACAGGATAGCAGTCTTCCAGTATCTCAGGGGCTGCCCCAAAGAAGAGGGAGTCAAGCTCTTCTCCAAAGCGCCTGAAGGCAGGACAAGAAGCAACGGGTGGAAACTCATCCAGGAGAGAAGCAACCTGGAATTAAGGAGAAACTTCTTGACAGTGAGAAGAATTAACCAGTGGAACTCCTTGCCTCCAGACGTTGTGGGTGCTCCAACACTGGAGATGTTTAGGAAGAGACTGGACAGCCACCTGTCTGGAATGGTATATGGTTTCCTGCCTGAGCAGGGGGTTGGACTAGATGACCTCCAGGGTCCCTTCCAGCCCTAGGATTCTATGATTCTAGAAGGAAGGAAGGAAGGAAGGAAGGAAGGAAGGAAGGAAGGAAGGAAGGAAGGAAGGAAGGAAGGAAGGAAGGAAGGAAGGAAAAATGATAAGGAAGGAAGGAGAGAAAGGAAAAATGATGAAGGAAGGAAGATAAGGAGAGAAAGAAAAATGATGAGGAAGATAATGAAGGAGAGAAAGGAAAAATGATAAGGGAGGAGAGAAAGGAAGAAAGGAAAAATGATAAGGAAGGAAGGAGAGAAAGGAAAAATGATGAAGCAAGGAAGGGAGGGTGGGAGGGAGGGCAATGGATGGAAACCGATCAAGAAGAGAAGCAACCTGGAACTAAGGAGAAACTTCCTGACAGTGAGAACAATTAACCAGTGGAACTCCTTGCCTCCAGAAGCGGTGAATGCTCCAACACTGGAGGTTTTTAAGAAGAGACTGGACAGCCATTTGTCTGAAATGGTACTAAAGGGTTTCCTGCCTGAGCAGGGGGTTGGACTAGATGACCTCCAAGGTCCCTTCCAACTTTATTAGTAATTATTATTGATTATTATTATTATTGTTGTTGTTTTGTGAAGTGAATTTTTGCCCTGTTTCACGACTTTCCTTGCTACGATTGTTAAATGAATCAAAGGCATCGTTAAGTGAGACACATGGTTGTTAAGTGAATCCGGCTTCCCCCATCAGAAGATTAAAAAAAAAAAAAAACATAAAACATGGGGAAGCTGGATTCATTTAACAACCGGGTTCCTAACTTATCAGCTGCAGGGAAAAGTCGTAAAACGGGGCAAAACTCCCTTAACACACGTCTTGCGCTGGGGTCCATTGTGGTCGTAGGTTCGAGGACTGCCTGTCGAGCCGGGTTCTTCGGATGGGGTTTCTTTTGTAACGTCTGCATAGGCAGGTAAGTGTGAACCCGGAATTAGGGCAGTGGCATTGTAACCTTGGGAAAGGGGCAAGTGCCGGGTTCAAATTTCACCTCCACCGCAAAGTCCGCCAGGTGGCTTTGAATGAGGCCGATGTCAAATGAGCCAAATGCGATTGTGTCTTTGTGGCCCTGGATGACAAGGAGGCTGAGTCACAGCGTTGCGTGTCACACAGTGTGAAAGGAAAAGGTGTAATTTATCGGCGGCGGCTTTGTGCACAATTTGTAGGCGATTGTGAAGCCTGGCGTGATTTTTTTTTCCCTCTTTATTTCCTGGCCAAATTCATGTCCTGCCTCGTGGCACAGGGGATAGACGGGGTTTCAGGGAGCCCTCAAACCTAGGACCGTTGCATTAACGATGGTTCAGTGAATCATGCGGTCGTTAAGTGAATCTGGGTTTCCCCGTTGACTTTGCTGGTCAAAAGGTCGCAGAAGGGGATCACGTGACCCCCTGGGACACTGCGACCGTCGTAAATATGGGTCAATTGTACAAGCATCTGAATTTTGATCCCATGAGCGTGGGGATGCTGCAACGGTCGTAAGTGTGAAACAAAGGATCCTAAGTCACATTTTTCAGTGCCGTTGTAACTTTGAACGGTCACTAAATGAACTGTTGTAAGTCAAGGTAATATATTGCCTGTAATATGTTACTCTATACATCTATATAACTACGGGTTGCCTCTTGGCCCAAGGAGGAGATAGTAACCTCAAATCCTAATTCTGTAATATAGATATAGAAATAGATTTATAGATATAGATCAGTGGTTTTCAACCTTTTTAGTGCCACGACCCCCAACCGGTCATAAGTCGAGGACTACTCAACCGGTCGTAAGTTGAGGACTACTCAACTGGTGCAGCACTGTTTGCAGAATGGGACTTTTGGCGGGCTCAGCAGGGCAGAGACAGCCTGGACAATTCCTATTGGCTTTTGAAAGCCAATAGAATTAGACTCTATTCAAGAGAGTCTATTCTATTGGCTTTCAAAAGCCAATAGAATAAAAGGGAGTAGCGCAGCTAAGGGAAAGGGGGAAAAAAATGGCGGACTGCGTTGTTTGGCGACCCCCATGAAATGGTCGTTCGACCCCAAATGGGGTCCCGACCCACAGGTTGAGAACCACTGATCTAGATATAGATAGATATTTAGATAAATATTTAGATAGATAGATAGATAGATAGATAGATAGATAGATAGATAGATAGATAGATAGATAGATAGATAGATAGATGGATGGATGGATGGATGGATGGATGGATGGATGGATGGATGGACGGATGGATGGATATTACTGTAGAGATAAATAGATAGTAGATACTGTAGAGATAGATAAGTAGATAGATAAAGAGATAGAGAGTTAGAGAAAGAGAGAGAGAGAGTGTGTGTAAAGATACACAGTGTGTCTCACTGTGGTTTTAATTTCTTATGTGCTTCATTGCTATAGCATATCATCATAATCATAATCATAATAAAGTTGGAAGGAACCTCGGAGGTCATGTAATCCAACCCCCTACTCAAGCAGGAAATCCTCCTATACCATTTCAGGCAAATGGCTGTCCAGTCTCTTCTTAAAAACTTCCAGTGTTGGAGCATTCACTGCTTCTGGAGGCAGGTTGTTCCACTGGTTAATTGTTCCCACTGTCAGGAAGTTTCTCCTTAGTTCCAGGTTGCTTCTCTCTTTGGTTAGTTTCCATCCGTTGCTTCTTGTCCTGCCTTCAGGGGCTTTGGAGAACAGCTTGACTCCCTCTTCTTTGGGGCAGTCCCTGAGATACTGGAAGACTGCTATCATGTCCCCCCTCGTCCTTCTCTTCATTAAACTGGACATTCCCAATTCCTGCAACTGTTCTTTATATATTTTAGCCTCCAGTCCCCTGATCATCTTTGTTGCTCTTCTCTATACTCTTTCTAGAGTCTCAACATCTTTTTTACATTGTGGCGACCAAAACTGGATGCAATATTCCAAGTGTGGCCTTACCAAGGCCTTGTAAAGTGGTATTAAAGTGGTATTTGGCAAAAACAAAATTGGGACTTAGTGCCCATTGTTTGCAGAAAGGTAGAATTAAAGACAAATTGCAAGGCTGCCCAAATGCCAAGCTAGGATTTAATAATAACTTGGACTTCAGTAAGGCATTTGATAAAGTAGATCACAACTTACTACTTGACAAGATAGAAAAATGTGGGGTAGACAGCATCACCACCAGATGGATCCGTAGCTGGCTGACCGGCCGTACTCAGCGAGTGGTCCTCAATGGAACTGCATCTATATGGAGGGAAGTGTGTAGTGGGGTGCCCCAGGGCTCTGTTCTGGGCCCAGTACTCTTCAACATCTTCATCAACGATTTGGACGAGGGGATAGATGGGGAACTCATCAAATTTGCAGACGACACCAAGCTGGCAGGAATAGCCAACACTCCAGAAGACAGGCTTAAGATACAGAAGGATCTGGACAGACTTGAACACTGGGCACTAACTAACAAAATGAAATTCAATGATGAAAAAAGCAAGGTTCTACATTTAGGCAAGAAAAACCAAATGCACAAGTACAGCATAGGTGGCACCATGCTCAATAGTAGTAACTGTGAGAGGGACCTCGGAGTCCTAGTAGACAATCACCTAAATAGGAGCCAGCCGTGTGCTGCAGCTGCCAAAAAGGCCAACACAGTGCTAGGCTGCATTAACAGAGGGATAGAATCAAGATCATGTGAAGTATTAATACCACTCTACAATGCCTTGGTAAGGCCACACTTGGAATACGGCATCCAGTTTTGGTTACCACGATGTAAAAAAGATGTTGAGACTCTAGAAAGAGCACAAAGAAGAACAAGAGGGAGAGGGAGATGATGAGGGGACTGGAGGCTAAAACATATGAAGAACGGTTGCTGGAATTGGGCATGTCTAGTTTAATTCCATTCCATTCTATTCCATATTTTCTGTCCTGTCCTGTCCTATCCTATAGTCCAGTGGTTCTCAACCTTTTTAATGCCGCGACCCCCAACCGGTCGTAAGTTGAGGACTACTCAACCGGTCGTTAAGTCGAGGACTACTCAACTGGTGCAGCACCGTTTGCAGACTGGGACTTTTGGTGGGCTCAGCAGGGCAGAGACAGCCTGGACAATTCCTTTTGGCTGTTGAAAGCCAATAGAATTAGACTCGATTCAAGAGAGTCTATTCTATTGGCTTTCAAAAGCCAATAGAATAAAAGGGAGCAGCCCAGCTAAGGAAAAGGGGGGAAAAAAATGGCGGACTGCGTTGTTTGGCGATCCCCGTGAAATGGTCGTTCGACCCCAAATGGGGTCCCGACCCACAGGTTGAGAACCACTGCTATAGTCAATGGGGCAGCCAGATTAACTCAACAAACCGTACTACTAATTGCAGTGATTCACTGAATAGCAGTGGGGAAAAAGGTCGTAAAATGGGGCAAAACTCACTTAACAGTGGTCTGGCTTTGCAGTGGAAATTTGGGGCTTCCTTGTGGTGGAGGATCCCCACCCCCAAGGGGATGCGGGCCCTTTTAACTTTGCCCTCTGCCTTCTGCAGGTTGAACAAGATGCCGGGAAAGGCGTGGAGATGCGGAAGTTGGTGCTGAAAGACTTTTTGGCCAGCGAGGAGATGTACATCAACCAGCTGGAGGCCCTGCTCTTGGTGAGTGCGGCTGGTGCGGGCCCCGACCCCCACCCCCTGCACCCCTTGTTCTTATTTTGTTTTTGTTTTGTTTTGTTATTTTCTTTTGTTTAGTTTATTTTTATTTATTTTATTTTATTGTTTTGTTTAGTTTAGTTTACTTTAGTTTTTTTATTTTGTTTTGTTTAGTTTAGTTTTAATTAATTTTTTATTTTATTTTAGTATATTTTATTGTTTTATTTTATTTTATTAATTTAGTTTAGTGTATTTTAGTATATTTTATTTAATGGTTTGATTTTATTTTGTTTCGTTTTTTGTTTTGTTTTGATTAGTTTTAATTTATTTTATTTATTTTATTTTAATATATTTTATTGTTTTATTTTATTTTAGTTTAATATATTTTAGTATATTTTATTTAATGGTTTTATTTTGTTTTGTTTTGTTTTATTTAGTTTAGTTTAGTTTTATTTTTTATTTTATTTTGTTTAGTTTAGTTTTATTTTGTTTTTTTTATTTTATTTTAGTATATTTTATTGTTTTATTTATTAGTTTAGTTTAGTATATTTTATTTAGTGGTTTTATTTTATTTTGTTTAGTTTAGTTTTATTATTTTATTTTATTTTGCTTAGTTTAGTTTCATTTTATTTTTTTATTTTATTTTAGTATATCTTATTGTTTTATTTTATTTTAGTTTAGTATATTTTAGTATATTTTATTTAATGGTTTTATTTTATTTTGTTTTGATTTGATTAGTTTAATATATTTTATTTTATTAGTTTAGTTTAGTATATTTTATTTAATTGCTTTATTTTATTTTTTATTTTATTTATTATTTTATTTTATTATTTTATTTTATTTATTATTTTATTTATTATTTTATTTTATTATTTTATTTTATTTTATTATTTAGTTTTTTGGGGGAGGGGAGGAAGCCAAAGGAGGAGAGGGCTGCAGCTGGAAAGGGCTTGAGATGTGGGTCCTCCAGGCAGCCGTGGGAACCGCAGCTCTTGCGCCACTCCCGGCTGGCCTCCTGGACTTGGAAGGTTCCCATGCAAGTCACGCGAAGCGCTCAGAATTCCTTCCCTAAATGGGAGTCTGTGCGGAAAAGCCCCCCCCCTCCAGGCTTTTAGGGCACAGCCGTTGAGCAGAGAGGCAACTTTGGTCTCCAGGAGAGACCCCCAGGCCCTTTGGGGGGTGGGTGGGAGGGGGTTTATTCTGGCTTCTCCAGTGTTTGGGGCTCTTTGGCACTGCCTGGATGACCTTGTTGGGGCCTGGAAACTCTCTGTCCATCCGTCCATTCATCCATCTGACTTTAGATCTGTGTCTACGTCTGTCTGTCTGTCTCTGTCTCTCTCTCTCTTTCTCAATTATCTGTCTTGCATTTATCCTTCCTTCCTTCCTTCCATCCATCCATCCATCCATCAATCAATCCAATGTTAGATCTATGTCTACCTATACCTGTCTGTCTGTCTCTCTCATCTATCCATCCATCCATCTATCCGTCCCACTTTAGATTTACCTGTCTGTCTTCATCTCTCTCTCTCTCATCTATCTATCCATCTATCCCTCCATCCATCCGAGTTTAGATCTATCTATACCTGTCTATCTCCCATCCATCCATCCTTCCATCCATCCATCCATCCGAATTTAGATCTAACTTCTATCCATCCATCCACCCATTGTCTGTCTGTCTGTCTGTCTATCTGTCTGTCTGTCTGTCTGTCTATCTGTCTATCTATCTATCTATCTATCTATCTATCTATCTATCTATCTATCTATCTATCTATCTATCTCCCATCCATCCATCCACCAATTGTCTGTCTGTCTGTCTCTGTCTATCCATCTATCCGTCTGTCTGTCTCTCTCTCTCTCTCTCTCTCTCTCTCTCTCTCTATCTATCTATCTATCTATATCTATCTATCTCCCATCCATCCATTATCTATCTGTCTGTCTGTCTGTCTGTCTATCACCCATCCATCCATCCATCCATCCATCCATCCATCCATCCCAGTTTAAATCTATGTATATCTGCCTACCTATCTACTAGATTTTTATCCAGCCTTCATTACTTTAGAGGTAGCTCAAGGTAAATGAACATATCTAAAACTCCTTCTTCCTCCTATTTTCCCCACAACAGCCATGTGAGGTGGGCCGGGCTGGGCGAAAATGACTGGCCCAAAGTCATCTGAATTGTGGAAGGTTGAACCTGATGCTCCTTTGATGGAAGAGAGAGAGACACACAGAGAGGGAGGGAGGGAGAGGAGAGAAAGGGGGAGAGGAGAGAAAGAGGGAGGGAGGGAGAGAGAGAGTGAGGGAGAGGAAAGAGTGAGGGAGAGGGAGGGAGAGGAGAGAGGGAGGGAGAGGAGAGAGGGAGGGAGAGGAAAGGGAGGGAGAGGGAGGGAGGGAGAGGAGAGAAAGAGAGAGAAAGAGGGAGGGAGGGAGAATGAGGGAGAGGAGAGAGGGAGGGAGAGGAAAGGGAGGGAGAGGGAGAATGAGGGAGAGGAGAGAGGGAGGGAGAGGGAGGGAGGGAGAGGAGAGAAAGAGAGAGAAAGAGGGAGGGAGGGAGAATGAGGGAGAGGAGAGAGTGAGGGAGAGGAAAGAGGGAGGGAGAGGAGAAAGGAAGGGAGAGGAGAGAAAGGGAGGGAGAGGGAGGGAGAGAAGAGAGTGAGGGAGAAGAAAGAGTGAGGGAGAGAGAGGGAGGGAGGGGGAGAGAGGGGGGGAGACACTTAGCAACTGACTCATATTTATGACGGTTGCAGTGTCCCGGGGTCACATAAATCCCCTTTTGCGACCTTCTGACAAGCAAACTCAGTGGGGGGCCAGAGTCACTTAACAACCGTGTGACTAACTTAAGAGCTGTGGTGATTCACTTAACAACTGTGTCAAGAAAGGTCGTAACACGGGGCAAAATTCACTTAACAAATGCCTTGCTTAGCAACGATAAATTTTGGGCTCCTTTGTAGTCGTAAGTCGAGGACAACTTGCCACAGTAAAGGCAGCCCTTCATGAGGTGGACAGCGTGAGGTCTTGTAGCAAGGAGTTCTACAGGTCCCCTTTTGCTGGAATACATCTCCTGAAACTTCCCCATGGGCTCCTGGGAGGAAATAGCCCAATCTCTTAGTTCCTGTTTCTAATCCTCGCTCAGCCATGCGTCACCACTTTGGGGAGAGTAGAAAGACGGCTGGGGGGAATTTTCTAGAATTTTCTGGCCTCTTCTGACCCAGGTTTCTAAGAAACAACTGGGTAGTTTCCAAATCTTATGTTTTTTGCAGGGGGGTTTCCAGTTCTAGGGGTGGTGAGACATTCGTGGAGGGTAGCATGTTTGAATTAATGGACACCCAGTTTGAGAGTCAGTTTGATCTCTAGAGCAGGGCTAGGCAACCTTGGCTCTTTTATGATTCGTGGACTTCAACTCCCAGAATTCCTGAGCCAGCATGGGGGAACTATGGCCCCTTCATGACTCATGGACTTCAACTCCCAGAATTCCTGAGCCAGCAAGGGGGAACTATGGCCTCTTTATGACTCATGAACTTCAACTCCCAGAATTCCTGAGCCAGCATGGGGGAACTATGGCCCCTTCATGACTCGTGGACTTCAACTCCCAGAATTCCTGAGCCAGCATGGGGGAACTATGGCCTCTTTATGACTCATGAACTTCAACTCCCAGAATTCCTGAGCCAGCATGGGGAAACTATGGCCCCCTTCATGACTGGTGGACTTCAACTCCCAGAATTCCTGAGCCAGCATGGGGGAACTATGGCCCCCTCATGACTCATGGACTTCAACTCCCAGAATTCCTGAGCCAGCTTGGGGGAACTGTGACCCCTTCATGACTCCTGGACTTCAACTCCCAGAATTCTTCAGCCAGCTTGGGGGAACTGTGGCCCCTTCATGACTCATGGACTTCAACTCCCAGAATTCCTCAGCCAGCTTGGGGGAACTGTGGCCCCTTCATGACTCGTGTACTTCAACTCCCAGAATTCCTCAGCCAGCATGTGGGAACTATGGCCCCTTCATGACTTGTGGACTTCAACTCCCAGAATTCCTGAGCCAGCTTGGGAGAACTATGGCCCCCTTCATGACTCGTGGACTTCAACTCCCAGAATTCCTGAGCCAGCTTGGGGGAACTGTGACCCCTTCATGACTCCTGGACTTCAACTCCCAGAATTCCTGAGCCAGCATGGGGGAACTATGGCCCCCTCATAAAAAGTGGACTTCAACTCCCAGAATTCCTGAGCCAGCATGGGGGAACTATGGCCCCCTCATGACTGGTGGACTTCAACTCCCAGAATTCCTGAGCCAGCATGGGGGAACTTTGGCCCCCTCGTGACTGGTGGACTTCAACTCCCAGAATTCCTGAGCCACCATAGGGGAACTATGGCCCCCTCATGACTGGTGGACTTCAACTCCCAGAATTCCTGAGCCACCATAGGGGAACTATGGCCCCCTTCATGACTGGTGGACTTCAACTCCCAGAATTCCTGAGCCAGCCATGCTGAGGGGAAAGGGAGAGGTTTCCATGCTAAGCCATGCTGGCTCAGGAATTCTGGGAGTTGAAGACCATGAGTCATAAAAGAGCCAAGGTTGCCTACCCCTGGTCTAGAGATTAAGGCACCAGGCTAGAAACCAGGAGACAGAAAGTTCTAGTCCTGCCTTGGGCACAAAAGCCAGCTGGGTGACTTTGGGCCAATCACCAGGAGACTGCGAGTTCTAGTCCCGCCTTAGGCATGAAAGCCAGCTGGGTCATCACCAGGAGACTGGGAGTTCTAGTCCTGCCTTAGGCATGAAAGTTAGTTGGCCAGTCACAAGGAGAATGTGAGTTCTAGTCCCGCCTTAGGCATGAAAGCCAGCTGGGTGACTTTGGACCAATCACCAGGAGATGGTGAGTTCTAGTCCCGCCTTAGGCATGAAAGCCGGCTGGGTGACTTTGGACCAATCACCAGGAGACGGTGAGTTCTAGTCCCGCCTTAAGCATGAAAGCTGGCTGGGTGACTTTGGACCAATCACCAGGAGGTGGTGAGTTCTAGTCCCACCTTGGGCATGAAAGCCGGCTGGGTGACTTTGGGCCAATCAGCCGATGTGGTTCACTGAGGAATTCTGGGAATTGAAGTCCATGCATCTTCAAGCATGCAGGCTGGGGAATTCTGGAAATTGAATTTCCAATATCTGGTTGGGGAATTCTGGGAGTTGAAGTCCACCCATTTTTAAAGTAGCCGAGCTTGAGAAAGATAGGACTACAACTGCCAAACTGCAGCCAGCACCTCCATAATGGCTGGGGGTGATGGGAATTGTGCCCCCAAGTGCCAAAGTTGGTGTGTGGCGGTGAGTGACATAGCAGCGGAGGTGTATACATCTGGGAAGTTCTGGGTTCAAGTCTTCCCTGGGCCTTGAAATGCCGTGATTGCAGCCCAGGTCTTCTGTCTGTCTGTCTGTCTGTCTCTCTCTCTCTCTCCCCACCCAGCCTACCTCACAGGGTTATTGTGGGGATCAAAAAAGGAACGAGACAGGGGTCTCCAAACTCGGCCTCTTTAAGATTTATGGACTTCAACTCCCAGAATACTTCAGCCAGTGCCGGCTGAGGAATTCTGGGAGTTGAAGTCCACAAGTCTTAAAGGGAAAGCGTTTGGAGACCCCTGCAATACAAGCCCGCTTCTGCTCCTGGAGAGAAGTTGTGGTAGATATCTCAAGAAATCAGTTCATCAAGGAAGACACATCCTTGGCGAGTGTGTGTTTGTGTGTGTTGGGGGGGAGGGGGTTGGTGGTCATCCCAGGGGTTATTCCCCCCCCCATTTGATGGCTCTTCCTCCCCCTCCCCCGCAGCCGATGAAGCCACTGAGGGCCACGGCCACCACCTCCCAGCCGGTCCTCACCATCCAGCAGATCGAGACCATCTTCTACAAAATTCAGGACATTTATGAAATTCACAAGGAGCTGTACGACAATCTCTGGCCTCACTTGCAGAATTGGGACAGCGAGGTGGTCCTGGGACACCTTTTCCAAAAGCTGGTAAGTCCGGCGTCCTCCAGCTCCTGAATCTGCGGCAACTTTCGGCAATCTTTGCACTCCGGGGTGCAAAGGGGGTTGGGCTCCCCCCATGGGATGGGATGGAATAGAATATAGAATAGAATAGAATATAGGACAGTGGTGGCGAACCTATGGCACGGGTGCCAGAGGCGGCACTCGGAGCCCTCTCTGTGGGCACACGTGCCACTGCCCCAGCCTCGCCTCCCCCCGTGACCCCCTCCTCACTAGCAACCCCCCTGAAGGAGAGTAGCCCCCAAGCGTGGCCCACGTGGAACAGCGCAGCCAGGACATGGCAGCCAGGCAGCGTAGACAAGATTCTATCCTCATGCCCCATCATGCAGTTGATGCTGCAGGGCGCGGGCAGAGGGTGTGGCTGCCATAGCGCTGCTGGGCTGCCTGGACGATCTGCGGTGGGCCCTGGAGGCAGTGAGTGGCCCTGCGGGTAGGCAGGGTGGGGGTGGGGTGGGGGCGGGGCAGTGGGTGGAGCGGGGTGGGGTCAGTTTTGGGGCACTAAGTCTCTAAAAGGTTCGCCATCACTGATATAGAATAGAATATAGAATAGAATAGAATAGAATAGAATATAGAATAAAGTATAGAATAGATAGAATATAGAATAGAATATAGAATGGAATGGAATGGAATATAGAATAGAATATAGAATGGAATGGAATGGAATATAGAATAGAATATAGAATAGAATAGAATAGAATGGAATGGAATATAGAATAGAATATAGAATAGAATATAGAATAGAATAGAATAGAATAGAATGGAATGGAATATAGAATAGAATATAGAATAGAATATAGAATAGAATATAGAATAGAATAGAATAGAATGGAATGGAATATAGAATAGAATATAGAATAGAATATAGAATAGAATATAGAATAGAATAGAATAGAATGGAATGGAATAGAGTATAGAATAGAATATAGAATAGAATATAGAATAGAATATAGAATAGAATGGAATGGAATGGAATAGAGTATAGAATAGAATATAGAATAGAATATAGAATAGAATAGAATATAGAATAAAATATAGAATAGATAGAATATAGAATAGAATATAGAATGGAATGGAATATAGAATAGAATATAGAATAGAATATAGAATAGAATATAGAATAGAATAGAATAGAATGGAATGGAATAGAGTATAGAATAGAATATAGAATAGAATATAGAATAGAATATAGAATAGAATGGAATGGAATAGAGTATAGAATAGAATATAGAATAGAATATAGAATAGAATAGAATAGAATGGAATGGAATAGAGTATAGAATAGAATATAGAATAGAATATAGAATAGAATATAGAATAGAATGGAATGGAATGGAATAGAGTATAGAATAGAATATAGAATAGAATATAGAATAGAATAGAATATAGAATAAAATATAGAATAGATAGAATATAGAATAGAATATAGAATGGAATGGAATATAGAATAGAATATAGAATAGAATATAGAATAGAATAGAATAGAATAGAATGGAATGGAATAGAGTATAGAATAGAATATAGAATAGAATATAGAATAGAATATAGAATAGAATATAGAATAGAATGGAATGGAATAGAGTATAGAATAGAATATAGAATAGAATATAGAATAGAATAGAATAGAATAGAATGGAATGGAATAGAGTATAGAATAGAATATAGAATAGAATATAGAATAGAATATAGAATAGAATGGAATGGAATAGAGTATAGAATAGAATATAGAATAGAATATAGAATAGAATATAGAATAAAATAGAATATAGAATAGAGTATAGAATGGAATATAGAATAGAATATAGAAAATAGAATAGAATAGAATAAAAAATGGAATGGAATAGAATAGAATAGAATAGAATAGAATAGAATAGAATAGAATAGAATAGAAAATATAGAATAAAATATAGAAAATAGAATAAAAAATGGAATGGAATGGAATAGAATAGAATAGAATAGAATAGAATAGAAAATATAGAATAGAATAGAATATAGAATAGAATAGTATATAGAAAATGGAATAGAATAGAATAAAAAATCAAATAGAATCGAATAGAATAGAATATAGAAAATAGTAGAATAGAATAAAAAAATTGAACAGAATAGAATATAGAATAGAATAGAATAGAATATAGAAAATAGAATAGAATAGAATATAGAATGGAGGAGAGGAGTGGAAAAAGGATGCTTGCTGAGTAACCCGTCTTAAAATGGTGAAGGATGAGAAACCCACTGCTCTAGATCTTACTTGATCTGAATGTTTCACACATATTAGTCAGGATCGTCCGTTCCTTTGATTCAGTAGGGATTCAGTCTTCAACCTTAAAATATTTCCACTTGGTTTTTCACAGCAGATTTCCAAAGCGTTTTGCAATAGAGAGGTAGCTTTTCAGTGAAACTTAAAGAAATACACAGAATTCAGTTCTCTCCAAGCAACCATTCAAATATATTAGCCTTTCACTTTGGAAAGGGAATTTCTAAGGGGAATTTCTAATTTAGAAGAAAAGGTTAGTGTTGAAGATGTTTTTGACAAAATGGAGATTTTTTTACAAGAATGGGCTGAGTGCCGCCCTTAAGAAGGATGCCGAGAAACTGGAATATGCATGGTGGGTGGCTCAAAATCATCCTTAGAAAGAAGACAGACGGAGAAACAAACAAAAACATTATTTATAATGCTCCCCTGCTGGGACACATCCAGCCACAATAAAAATGTGAACAAGTAAGAATAAAACAGCAGTTAAAATTATACAAGAGGAACAAAATCGGTTTTCAGGTAGTCCTCGATTTACGACAAACAGTGGAGCCCAAATTTTCCGTTGCTAAGTGAGTTTTGCCCCATTTTGCAACTTCTCTTGCTATATTTGTTATGTGAATCACCGCAATTGTTAAGTTAGTAACGGTTCTTAAGTGGATTTGGCTTCCCCTGGACTTGGCTGGTTGATTTGCTTTATAGAATAGTCCTTGATTTACAACTCCTCGTTTAGGGGCCGTTTGAAGTTACACCAGCATTGAAAAAAAACTGCCTTATGACCAGTCCTCAAACTTACAACCATCCGCAGCATCTCCAGGTCATGTGGTCAAAAGTTGGGCGCTTGGCTAATGCGTGATTGTGAGGAATGCTACAAAGGTCGTAATTGTGAAAAATCGTCATGAGTCAGTTGTAACTTTCAACGGTCACTAAACAATCTGTTGTAAGTCGAGGACTACCTGTCAGTGGGTTCCTGATGGCTTTGGTCACGGGTTTTTGTCAGAAATGCCGTTTATATATATATAGCCAACAAAGAGTAGAGTCACCATGTGCTTTACTGCTGAACTGTTTTTACTGTAAAAACTCTACTTCGAACATAATGAAACCATAGAGTATAACCATAGAGACACACTACACACTGCCATCTACTGGCAAAATAATTCTGTACAGTGGTTATTGCAATACAAAATGGCATTCTAACATGTGCTCCAAATCAAATCGATGTACAGTAAATCACTAGTAGAAAGGCTTGATTTAAATGACAAGCAACAGGGAGAAAGCAGAACTATTTAACTCGTTTTTTGCATCTGTCTTTACACAAAGGGAAAAAACAGACCAACCTATCAAAAATAGTGCCATAAAAAACACAAGGTAAGATAGGCAAGAAAATGGTAAGTGAGCACCTGTCCAGCCTAGATGAGTTCAAATCGCCAGGACCAGATGGATTACACCCCAAGGTTCTCAAGGAACTGGCAGATGTGATATCGGAACCACTGAACTATATTTTTCAAAGATCCTGGAACACAGGGGAACTACCAGAGGACTGGAAAAGAACTGATGTAGTTCCCATCCTCAAAAAAGGAAAAAAAATGGATCCAGGAAATTACAGACCTATCAGCCTGACCTCAATACCTGGGAAGATCATGGAAAAGATAATCAAACAACGAATCAACGAACACCTAGAGGCAAACAAAGTCATTACTAAAAGCCAACATGGGTTTGTCAAAAATAGATCATGCCAGACAAATATTATTGCATTCTTTGACCAAAATTAGTGGATCAGAGGAATGCTATGGACATAATTTACTTGGACTTCAGTAAGGCATTTGATAAAGTAGATCACAACTTACTACTTGATAAGATAGAAAAATGTGGGGTAGACAGAATCACCACCAGATGGATCCGTAGCTGGCTGACCGGCCGTACTCAGCGAGTGGTCCTCAATGGAATTCAATGGCGCAGCAGTTAGAGTGCAGTACTGCAGGCCACTTTAGCTGACTGTGTTCAGCAGGTCAGCGGTTCAAATCTCACCGGCTCAAGGTTGACTCAGCCTTCCATCCTTCCGAGGTAGGTAAAATGAGGACCCAGATTGTTGGGGGCAATGTAAATATATATATACATTGCTTACTGGTGTACACCGCTTAGAGAGTGCTTGCACTTAAAGCGGTATATAAGTCTCATAAATAAATAAATCTATATGGAGGGAAGTGTGTAGTGGGGTGCCCCAGGGCTCTGTTCTGGGCCCAGTGCTCTTCAACATCTTCATCAACGATCTGGACGAGGGGATAGATGGGGAACTCATCAAATTTGCAGACGACACCAAGCTGGCAGGAATAACCAACATTCCAGAAGACAGGTTTAAGATACAGAAGGATCTGGACAGACTTGAACACTGGGCACTAACTAACAAAATGAAATTCAATGGTGAAAAAAGCAAGGTTCTACATTTAGGCAAGAAAAACCAAATGCACAAGTACAGCATAGGTGGCACCATGCTCAATAGTAGTAACTGTGAGAGGGACCTCGGAGTCCTAGTAGACAATCACCTAAAGATGTTGAGACTCTGGAAAGAGTACAGAGAAGAGCAACAAAGATGATTAGGGGACTGGAGGCTAAAATATATAAGGAACGGTTGCTGGAATTGGGGATGTCTAGTTTAATGAAGAGAAGGACGAGGGGGGACATGATAGCAGTCTTCCAGTATCTCAGGGGCTGCCCCAAAGAAGAGGGAGTCAAGCTATTCTCCAAAGCACCAGAAGGCAGGACAAGAAGCAATGGGTGGAAACCAATCAAGGAGAGAAGCAACCTAGAACTAAGGAGAAACTTCCTGACAGTGAGAACAATTAATCAGTGGAACAACCTGCCTCCAGAAGCAATAAATGCTCCAACACTGGAAATTTTTTAAGAAGAGACTGGACAGCCATTTGTCCGCAATGGTGTAGGGGTTCCTGCCTGAGCAGGGGGTTGGACTAGATGACCTCCAAGGTCCCTTCCAACTTTACAATTATTATTATTATTATTATTATTATTATTATTATTAAATATGAGCCAGCAGTGTGCTGCAGCTGCCGAAAAGGCCAACACAGTGCTAGGCTGCATTAACAGAGGGATAGAATCAAGATCACGTGAAGTATTAATACCACTCTACAATGCCTTGGTAAGGCCACACTTGGAATACTGCATCCAGTTTTGGTTACCACGATGTAAAAAAGATGTTGAGACTCTAGAAAGAGTACAGAGAAGAGCAACAAAGATGATTAGGGGACTGGAAGCTAAAACATACAAGGAACGGTTGCTAGAATTGGGTATGTCTAGTTTAACGAAGAGAAGGACATGATAATAGTCTTCCAATATCTCAGGGGCTGCCCCAAAGAAGAGGGAGTCAAGCTATTCTCCAAAGCGCCTGAAGGCAGGACAAGAAGAAACGGGTGGAAACTAAGCAAGGAGAGAAGCAACCTAGAACTAAGGAGAAACTTCCTGACAGTAAGAACAATTAACCAGTGGAACAACCTGCCTCCAGAAGTGGTGAATGCTCCATCACTGGAGGTTTTTAAGAAGAGATTGGACAAGCATTTGTCTGAAATGGTATAGGGTTTCCTGCCTGAGCGGGGGGTTGGACTAGATGACCTCTAAGCACCCTTCCAACTTTATTACTATTATTGTTGTTGTTGTTATCCAATTTTTTTTATTTTTTTTAAATCATTGATTATTATCCACCCTGATGTGTTCCAACAGTTTTCCTCCATAATTAATATGCTTTCTCTCTTCCACAGGCTACCCAGCTGGGAATTTACAAGGCTTTTGTAGACAACTATAAAATTGCACTGGAGACCGCCGAAAAATGCAGCCAGCATAACAGCCAGTTCCAGAAAATATCAGAGGTGAGTTTTAAGGAAGAGGGTTAAATCCTGTGAAATTTCATCATACGTGGAGTCCTCAACTTACAGCCGTCCATTTAGTGACCGTTTGAAGTTACAACGGCGCTGAAAAAAAAGGGCTGACTTACGGCCCTTTTTCACACTTACAACCTGCATAGCATCCCCATGCTTGTGTGATCAGAATTCGGACACCTGATCTCTAACTCATGTTTATGACGGTTGCCGTGTCCCGGGGTCACGTGATCCCCTTTTTGCGACCGTCTGACAAGCAAAGTCAATGGGAAGGCAGATTCACATAACAGTTAGGTTACTAACTTAACAAGCGCAGGATTCACTTTACAATGGTGGCAAGAAATGGGGGAAAAACTCACTTAACAACTGTTTTGCTTAGAAGCAGAAATTTTGGGCTTAATTTTGGTTCTAAGTCAAGGGCTACCTATAACCAGCTTGTGAGACTAAGTCGGTGGTAATAATAATAATAATAATAATAATAATAATAATAATAATAATAATAATAATAATAATCTGTTGCAAGAAGATTGCAGAGACTGACTACTAGCAGCGGCATGACAAAGTAGCAACAATGGTGCGTTGGAAGATCTGCAAAAAATATCATTTGCCTGTAAGCAAAAACTGGTGGGATCATAAAATAGAGAAAGTCATAGAAAATGATAAAATTAAACTACTCTGGGACTTCAGAATTCAAACAGACAAGCACCTGCAACACCCCAGACTTAACAATTGTCGATAAGAAAGACAAAAAAGTCTGGATAGTGGACGTGGCAGTGCCTGGAGATAGCAGAATAGAAGAGAAAGAACTGGAGAAGATAACAAAATACAAAGACCTACAAATAGAAATAGAAAGACTGTGGCAAAAGCAAGCAAGGGTAGTACCAATAGTGATAGGCTCCTTGGGTGCAATCCCAAAACAACTGGAGCACCACTTGAACACCACTGGCATTGACGAATTCGCCATTAGTCAATTGCAAAAGGCGGCCTTATTAGGAACTGCTTCCATCCTGCGACGATATCTGTAATACCATCAAACATCCACATCTGCCTATCCCAGGTCCTGGGTAAGGACTCGATAGGTAGACAAAATGCCAAATCCAGTCTGAACATCTGGCTGACTGTGCGATGATCCATAATAATAATTATAATATGTTGGAAGGGACCTTGGAGGTCATGTAGTCCAACCCCCCGCTCAGGCAGGAAACCCTATACAATTAGGGTCAGGTAACAAGAGCTTAATCTTTCCTTTTTTTTAAAAAAAGTTCTTTATTAAAGATATATCAGTAATAACAATAATAGGGTACAAGGTTTCAAAATTAAAAAAAACAGAAAATAAAGGCATTAAAAATTGGTACCAGAGCAAGGAGCATCATTAATATTAAACACAGAGGTGTCCAACCTTGGTTTCAGAATCCTCATGCTTTATTTAAAAAAAGATTTGGCAAAAAAGGATATTATCCACTACGATTCTGCAACACTACAATATTTTGTTTGTTCGATTGTGTAAATTCATATTTTTGGTCCCCGTCTAAAGACGACGCTGGTGTGAATTCCAACCTCAGCAAGAATATATCAAGCCCAGATTATGTGAGTTATTGCTCTGTTTTCCGAGTTTCACCCGATTAGAAGCACAGAAAGTTGTGAAATTGTTTTCGGAAGGAGGTTTTGTTGTCGTTGTGGTGCTGTCTAGATCAGGAGTCTTCAAACTAGGCCCTTTAATGACTTATGGACTTCAACTCCCAGAATTCCCCAGCCAGCGTGCCTGGCTGAGGAATTCTGGGAGTTGAAGTCCACAAGTCATAAAAGGGCCAAGTTGGAAGACCCCTGGCCTAGATTAATACAAGCAAAGATACAGGTAGGCCCAATGGTGGGATTCAGCCAGTTTGTACCAGTTTGGCAGAACCAGTAGCTAATTTTTTATTGCCCAGGCCCAGAATGGACTTCCAGAAGCATCATCCACACAGAGAACCGGTTGTTCACCTATTTGAATCCCACCCCTGGGTAGGCCTCAATTTATGAGCGGAATTTCCATTCCTAAATGATGCGCTGTGAGTTGGGCCCAATTTTATGGCCTTTTTGCCATCGTCATTAAACGAATCTGCCTTCCCTCGTTGACTTTACTTGTTGGAAGCCAGCTAGGAAGATCGTAAATGTTGGTCATGTGACCCAGGGATCCTGCAAACCGTCGTAAAATTCAGGCCGGTGGCCAAGTGCCCAGATTTTTAGCATGGTTGTTAAGCAAATCATTCCAATTCTTAAGTGGATTATGTGGTTGTTAAGTGAATCCGGCTTCCTGCACTGACTTTGATTGTTTGCAAGCTGGCTGGGAAGCTTACAAACAGGGATTAATGATGATAATAATAGTAATAACAACAACAACAACAACAATAATAATAAAGTTGGAAGGGACCTTGGCGGTCATCTAGTCCAACCCCCTGCTCAGGCAGGAAACCCTATGCCATTTCAGACAAATGGCCCCGGGATACTGCATCCGTCATACATGTTTGCCTGTTTGCCAAGCATCTGGATTCTGATCCCCTGGGGAATGGTGCGACGGTCGTAAGTGTGGGGACTGGTCATAAGTCGCTTTTCCCAGTGCTGTTGTAGCTTCAAACGGTCACTAAATGAACAGCTTTAAATCAAGGATCGCCTGTACTAGGAAATACATCCATGAAATAGCTTCCTGTGTTTATTTTTGTATTTTCTAGGCCGATCAAGGCAAAATTGATGCCTACAGAATGCAGATAGTCCTCGGTTTAAAATCCATTTGTTTAGTGACCGTTCGAAGTCACGATGGGACTGAAAAAAGTGACTAATGGCTGTTTCTCATACTTAACGACCATTGTAGCATCCCCACGGTCACGTAATCAAAATTCGGACGCTTAGCAACCGAATCATATTTACAACGGTTGCAGCGTCCTGGGGGAGGGGTCACGGGATCCCCTTTGGCGACCTTCCGATAAGCAAAGTCCATGGGGAAGCCAGATTCACTTAACGATCATGTGACTGACTTAACAACTGCAGGGATTGACTGAACCACAGGCGCAAGAATGGTTGCAAAAATGGGACAAAACTGAATTAAAAACTGAATTAAGAACGGTCTCACTTAGCAACGGAAATTTTGGGCGCAATTATGGTCGTAAGTTGAGGACTGCCTGCACTATCCCGGAGAAACGGCTGTCCAGTCTGTCCTTAAAAACCTTTAGCGAAGACCATGGTCTCCGCCCCTGCTAATCCACATTTGAGGGGTCCTTGGTGGTCTCTGAGCTTGCTTGTTTTCGTGTAGACATTTCATTACCAAACTAGGTAACATCATCAGGGCAAGAAAATCACCAAGCTCAGAGAGCACCAAGGACCCCATAATCATCCTCCTCTTCCTTCTCCTCCTCCTGCTTCTCCTCCTCCTCCTCCTCGCACTGATGATGTTAGCTAGCTGGGTCATGAAATGTTTGCAAGAAAATCACTAAGCTGAGAGAGCACCAAGGACCCCATCCTCCTCCTCCTCCTCCTCCTCCTCCTAGCACTGATGATGTTAGCTAGTTGGGTTATGAAATGTTTGCAAGAAAACCACCAAGCTCAGAGAGCATCCAGGACCCCACAGTCGTCGTCCTCCCCCCCCTCCTCCTCCTCCTCCCAGCACTGTTAGCTAGTGGGGTCATGAAATGTTTGCAAGAAAGCCACCAAGCTCAGAGAGCACCAAGGACCCCACAGTACTTTTCTTCTTCTTCTTCCTCTTCCTCCTCCTCCTCCTCCTCCTCCTCCTCGCACTGATGATGTTAGCTAGCTGGGTCATGAAACGTCTGCAAGGAAAACCACCCAGTTCAGAGAACACCAAGGACCCCTCATGTCAGCCCTGAGCTACAAATATCCCCCTTTATTAAATCTACTGTTCTTCCTGTTTTTTGTTTTCTACCAGAATCTTTATCTCGAAATCCTTCCTTCCCATACCCTGGTGTGTTTGTGTGCAAATGTGTCTTTGGCCTCGGTTGGTGTTTGCTGCGCTTGCAAATCCCTTTTGCATGCCCTCCGAGACCCTTCCTCCTTCCGCTCCCCTCTCCTTTAGACATGCTGCAAATTAGTTAATTTTTTCCCCTCCTTGGAAAATGATGAGAAAAGGACCAAGCCGCGGAAAATTGCCTCGACCCCAAAGCTGCGGCTGGCCTCCTCAATGCCCCTGCTTTGGGGCACCCCCCTTTGACCTCTGCTAGAGGGAGCTTCCTTTTGGGGTCCCCCCATTGCCGTGCTGGCCTCTGCTGACTTTTTCCTTTCTACAGGAGCTGAAGGTCAAGGGGACCCACAGTTTTGTCACCATGGAAGGTAACCAGCTTCTCTTTTTGGGGGGGGGGAGGTTGGGGAAAGGGTAGTATTTTGGGGTGTCAAGTGACATCTCCCCATCTTTTTCTGCCTCCCCTTGCCTGCTCTTTTGGGGTGCCGACAAGAAACCCAGATTGTTGGTTGCAGAAGAATCCTTTTTCCAGTTCCTGGGAAGAGAGTAAGAGAGAGAGAGAAGGGGGAAAATGAAAGAGAGGAAGGCAGTGAGGGAGGGAGAGAAAGAAAGAGAGGGAAGAGAGAGAGAAAAGAGAGATCCAAAGGCAGATAGAAAGAGAGAGGGAAGGGAAAGAGGAAAAAGAAATAGAGAAGAGAAGAGAAAAAAGAGATAGAAAAACAGAAAGAGAGGGAAGACAAAGAAAAAAAGAAATATATATATAGAGAGAGAAGAGAAGAAAAAGACAGAAAGAGGGAAGAGAAAGAAAAAAAGAAATATATATAGAGAGAGAAGAGAAGAGAAGAGAAGAGAAGAGAAGAGAAGAGAAGAGAAGAGAAGAGAAGAGAAAAAAGAGAAAGACAGAAAGAGGGAAGAGAAAGAAAAAAGATAGAGAGAGAGAAAAGAGAAAAAAGAGATAAAAAGAGAAAGAAAGGGAGAAGAGAAAGAAAAAAGAAATATATAGAGAGAGAGAAGAAGAGAAAAAAGATAGAAAGAGGGAAGAAAGAAAATATATATAGAGAGAGAGGTGAAGAGAAGAAGAAAGAGAAGAGAGAAAAACAGGGAAGAGAAAGGGAAGAGAGAGAAAAGAGAAAAAGACAAAGACTGAAGAGAGAAAAAAGAAATAGAAAAGAAGAGAAAAAAGAGATAGAAAGAAAGAAAGGGGGAAGAGAAAGAAAAAAGAAATATATAGAGAGAGAGAAGAAGAGAAAAAAGAGATAGAAAGACAGAAAGAGTGAAGAAAGAAAATATATATAGAGAGAGAGAAGTGAAGAGAAGAAAGAGAAGAGAGAAAAACGGGGGAAGAGAAAGGGAAGAGAGAAAAGAGAAAAAGACAGACTGAAGAGAGAAAAAGGAAATAGAAAAGAAGAGAAAAAAGAGATAGAAAGAGAAAGAGAGGGAAGAGAAAGAAAAAAGAAATATATAGAGAAAGAGAAGAAGAGAAGGGAGAAAGATGGGGAAGAGAAAGAGGGAAGAGAAAAAAGAGAAAGGCAGAAAGATTGAGAGAAAAAAGAAACAGGAGAAGAGAAGAGAAGAAGAGAGAAAAAGAAAAGGAGAAAGATAGAGACAGGGGGAAGAGAAAGAGGGAAGAGAGAAAACAGAGAAAGACAAAGAGAGAAGAGAAAGAGAGTGAAGAGAGGAGACCGAGGGAGGGAGGGAGAGAGAAAGAGGAGGGGGCTTCCCTGTTTGGCATGCTGGCGGAGTCTGGCAGCCCCTCACTCCTCCCCCCCTTCTTTCTCTCTCTCTCTCTCTCTCTCTCTCTCTCTCTCTCTCTCTCTCTCTCTCTCCCACCTCTGGAGCTGGCGGACCCCCGGTGCCGCGATGGTGCCATGGAGATACTGCTCATCGTTCGCTTTTGCTGTAACTGCACCTACGGTGGGTGAGCTCCTGCCAGCAACCCCTTCCCCTATCTCACCCCCTCCCCTTCTCCCCTAAGAGCTGGGCAGGGGGAGTGGGGGGGTCTTCTTAGCAGGGGGGGCCTTGCCTTGTTGACCCCCTACTCTAAAATGCCCAAGCATTGGGGGGGGGCTTGGGGAGGGGGACCACGAAGGCTTTGTCTTTGTAATGTCAGGAAAGGGGGGGGGAGGAAAAATGAGGAAGGGTCTTTTTTTCTTTTCTCCTTCTCACCTTGCTCTGGTTTTCTTTGTTCCTCAAAATTTCAAGGCTGGTCTGGTTTCAAGGGGGGGGGGCTTTCCTAAGCAGGATTTGGGTGCTCCGGGGGGGGGCGGTTTGGCTGTGTGTGAAAAGGGTGGGGGGCTCGGCCAGCAGCTGGTGAACGGGGGGGGGGGTTTCCCCGAGGGTCTCCCTCCCCAGCAGCTGCATCTTGACAATTACCTGGATGGAGAAAAAGGGGGTGTGTCCTCTGTTTGTCTTTTATTTTGCTCCGTTTGGATCAGTTGATGAATTGGGGAGGGGGCTGGGATTCATGCCCTCCCCTTTATCTCCTTCGAGGTTGGGGACTCCTAACTGTGATGACATTGGGGGGTGGGGGGTCTTCTTGGCAGTTGTTCAGGGCTACACAAGCAAGAAGCCGCTCTCGTTGAAAATAGCGGGTGGGGGGGATTTGAGGAGGGGGCTTCCCTGGTTCAGCTCACCGGGCTTCCATTGTCGGAACCGTTCCTCGCCCCCCCCCCAGTCGGGGGTTGGAATTTGCCCCCCCCCAGATTGGGTAGCATCCTTTTCCTTCTATTTCTTCTACGGAAATGGGGGGGGGGTCTTAGTTCCAAATTGGCGAGATGCTTGCAAAGGAATTCTGGGAGTGGAAGCCCACCCCTCTTAAAGCAGGCTGGCTGGGAGATTCTGGGAGTGGAAGCCCACCCCTCTTAAAGCAGGCTGGCTGGGGGATTCTGGGAGTGGAAGCCCATCCCTCTTAAAGCATGCTGGCTGGGGGATTCTGGGAGTGGAAGCCCACCCCTCTTAAAGCAGGCTGGCTAGGGGATTCTGGGAGTGGAAGCCCACCCCTCTTAAAGCAGGCTGGCTGGGGGATTCTGGGAGTGGAAGTCCACCCCTCTTAAAGCATGCTGGCTGGGGGATTCTGGGACTGGAAGTCCACCCCTCTTAAAGCATGCTGGCTGGGGAATTCTGGGAGCTCAACTCCACCCCTCTTAAAGCATGCTGGCCTTTGAATTCTGGGAGCTGAACTCCACCCCTCTTAAAGCATGCTGGCTGGGGAATTCTGGGAGTGGAAGTCCACCCCTCTTAAAGCATGCTGGCCTTTGAATTCTGGGAGTGGAAGTCCATCCCGCTTAAAGCATGTTTTAATGGGGGTCTGTTCTTGGAGGGGGGGACTATGCACTGGGTAGTGGCTAGCGTTGTCTGCTCCTGGTGGCTGGATTTCCTGATTTAGCCCGTTTCAGGTCCCTTGACTTTTGTCCTGAAAAAATGCCAAATCTTTCCCGATGGCGAGAGAGGGTCAGTGTATAAATTTAAGAAAGAAATATTTTTGTCTCTTCAATTGTGGGTTCAATTGTGAAGAGAGGCTGGGTGTTAAAGAAGAAGTTGTCCCCAGCAGACGTCACAAACTAGCCGGGTGTGCAACTGTGCAAAAATGTTTTTGGCGTAAAGGTGTCCAACTGGGGTCAGTTTAAGACTTGTAGACTTTATTTCTCAGAATCCTCGAGGACCGCTCTAATGACAGGTAGCCCTCAACGTACGACCACAACGGAGAGCAAAATTTCTGTCACTAAGCGAGACGGTCATTAAGTGAATTTTGCCCCATTTTACGATGTTTCCTGCCACGGTTGTTAAGTGAATCACTGCCGTTGTGATGTTAGTCACACAGTCGTTAAGCGAATCCGGCAACCCCCCCCGTGGATTTTGCTTGTCAGAAGGTCGCCAAAGGGGATCACATGACCCCCCCGGGGACTCTGCGATCGTCATAAATGTGAGTCGGTCGCCAAGCGTCCGAATGTAAATCACGTGACCACGGGGGGATACGGCGACGGTCGTAAGAGTGAAAAAGGGTCATGTCACTTGTTTCAGTGCCGTTGTAACTTTGAACGGACACTAAATGAACCGTCATAAGTGGAGGACTGCCTCTTATAACCTCATTAAGAATTCTGACTTTTTAAAAATTTCCTTTTGGGAAGAGGGATTTTTTTAAAGAAAAGCAGAGGGGAAAAATCCCAGTTTTTCGCTCCGTTTCACACCCAGATGGAACTCAAAGTACTTAATATTTTCTGCCTCTCCCCCCCTAGTAAAAGCGGGTTCAGTTTCAGGAGTGACGTAATGGGAAATAAAAATTAAAAAGGAATGTGGTCCCCTTTGATGCGGATTAGGATAGAGTTGCCATTTGATTTAAAATCCCACCCGCATATCGGATGGCGATCTGGCCGCAGAGCCAGAAGGCAGCCAACAATCTAATCTGCCATTAGCAAAAAAAAAACCAACAAAAAACCCCATTCCCACGGGTGTTTGTGTCTGTGTATGTGTGTGTTTTTGTGTTGAACGTTTCCGCGAAGAACACAATGCGATTGGTTTCACAAAAATAAAGGAGGAGCGGCCGAGAGGCAATTTTTGTTGTATACAAGCACGATTTTGGGAGGAGCTGGGCGCGAGGCTCAGTAAGTGGGAGTCCTTGACTTACGACCGCGATGGAACCCAAATTTAGGTCATGAAGTGAAAAAATAATTGTTAAGTGCATTTTGCCCCCTTGGACCACCTTTCTTGTTGTTAAGCGAGTCACTGCAGTTGATAAATTAGTAACCTGGTCGCAAAGTAACTGTCGTAAAGAGGTCACAAAAGGGGATCACATCATAAATATGAGTCAGTTGCCAAGCTTGCCTGGATTTTTATCACGTGACCACGGGGGAGGCTGCAATGGTCGTTAAGTAGGAAAAACGATCATAAGTCGCTTTTTTCCCATGCCGTCGTAACTTTGGACGGTCACTAAATGAATCGTCGCAAGTCGAGGATTACCCGTAACTTTTTCCTGTTAGGGATATTGATGGCTCTCTGTCAAAAATTCGGATGGCCAGAAAGTGGACGTGAAGGTGTGATGCATTAAAATATTGATCGTCGATTCTCCCTATTAATAATGCAATCATTAAAACTGCTCCAGGTGCAGAGAAAAAATGAGCCGGAAAAGTGTGGTTTTGTTGTTGTTGTTAATGTTTTGCACCTTATTTGTTTTTTTGGGGGAGGGCGGGGAGGAAATGGACGTGGTTTATTTGTGCACTGAAACGATACAGGCCGTTCGTTTAGCAACCATTTGAAATGGTATAGGGTTTCCTGCCTGAGCAGGGGGTTGGACTAGATGACCTCCAAAGTCCCTCCCAACTTTTATTATTATTATTATTATTATTATTATTATATTATATTATATTATATCATTATTTTTCAGTGCTGAAAAATGTGACTCACTCTATGGCCAGTCCTCACACTTACAACGGGTTCATCCTCTGGCCATGAATGATTTGGGCAATTGGAAACTGGCATGGACTTGTGACAGTTGAGGTCACGTGATCCCCCTTTGCAACCTTCCCAGCTAGCATCTGTTAAGTAAAGTCAACGGTGGAAGCCAAATTTGCTTAATGACGGTGATTCACTTAAGAACCGCAGTGATTCACTTAACAACCTGGCCCAAAAAAAACCCCATCAAAAAATCGGGTGCGACTGACTCACTCAAGCCCCTTGCGGAGCGATGGAAATTCTAGTCCAGTGGTTCTCCACCTGTGGGTCGGGACCCCATTTGGGGTCGAACGACCATTTCACGGGGGTCGCCAAGCAAGGCTGTCCGCCATTTTCCCCCCTTTTCTTTGGCCACGCCCCTGGCACCCGGTGATGTATAAGTGGTTGGGGGTCACCACAACATGGGGAACTGTATTATGGGGTCGCGGCATTAGAAAGGTTGAGAACCACTGTTCTAGTCCCAATTCTCCAGGGGTCTTCCAACTTGGCCCTTTTAGGACTTGTAGACTTCAACTCCCAGAATTCCTCAGCTAGGCACGCCGGCTGAGGAATTCTGGGAGTTGAAGTCCACAAGCAGGGGTCTTATAAACTTGGCCCTTTGGTGACTTGTGGACTTCAACTCCCAGAATTCCTCAGCCGGGCATGCTGGCTGAGGAATTCTGGGAGTTGAAGTCCACAAGTCATACAAGGGCCACGTTGGAAGACCCCTGACTTAAAGCATCCTGGCTGAGGGATTCTGGGAGTTGAAGTCCACAAGTCATAAAGGGATCATATTCTGACTCTGAGTTAAAAACACCTTCTTTTAAATCCAGTCAGATAGACAACTCAATAGAAATGATTTTGTAACAAAAAATATATTTATATGGATAAATTTCATACAATATAATTTGGATATGGAAAAATATCATTTAGCTTTTTTATAATTTGTAATGATTGTTTTTTCCTTCTTTCTTTCTTCCTTTTCTCTTTACGTATTATTACTTATATATATTTTTTTTTATATATATATATATGTTCTATTTTTCGTCTACTTTTTTCTTTTTTCTTTCTCTCTCTCTTTTCTTTTCCCTTTTTTTTTCTTTCTTAGTATATATTATTCATTTTAAAGCTTATGTTACGCATATTATTATTATATATATTATTATATATATTATTATTATGACTTTTATTATTTTTATTAATTATCTTATAAATTGTAAACGTTATTTTTTAAAATTTGTTAAATAATCCTATACTCAGTTCTGGGAAGTCGGGGGGGGGGGGGAGGGTGGGGTGGCTTGGGGGGGGGGATGTTTATTTGTAAAATTTTTGAAAAATTTCAATAAAATATATATATATATATATATATATATATATATATATATATATATATATATATATATATATATATATATATATATATTTATAATCAGAAAGATTACTTGCATTCATGCTGTGGCTTCTGGGAAATACATCTTTTGTCCATTTCTATAGGTAAATGAATGATGCTCTCTTATCATCTTTATAACGGCGCAGGCTCATCTGGTGACCTCCGATGGCCCATGCTTCTTTCAGACAAAGACATTCCAATCTGGCTTGTGTCCAGGAAGTCTCCCAATGCCCTTTAGAAACTCCTCCCACTGACCCATCAACAAACCCAGCATTTAACCCAATAACTGCCAGATATTCTAACATACTGATACATGCTCACTAGTTAGGGTTACATAGAGCTATACGAGGTTACATAGAGCTATACCAGTGGTTCTCAACCTTTTTAATGCCGCGATCCCCAACCGGTCGTAAGTCGAGGACTACTCAACCGGTCGTAAGTCGAGGACTACTCAACTGGTGCAGCACCGCTTGCAGAATGGGACTTTTGGCGGGCTCAGCAGGGCAGAGACAGCCTGGACAATTCCTATTGGCTTTGGAAAGCCAATAGATTCTATTCAAGAGAGTCTATCCTATTGGCTTTCAAAAGCCAATAGAATAAAAGGGAGTAGCACAGCTAAGGAAAAGGGGGGGGGGGGAAATGGCGGACTGCGTTGTTTGGCGACCCCCGTGAAATGATCGTTCCAAATGGGGTCCTGACCCACAGGTGGAGAACCACTGAGCTATACGGTCCAGAATAGGCCAAGTTCGAATACCCCCTGCAATTCTGGTCATAAAGTTAAGGACTACCGATTTACCATTTTTGATGCAGTTGAAGAGAGAGGCATGTAGTTTGACTAGTAATGAATCCTTGCCAGCAGAGGCTTGTCAACATGCAGATAAACTTTGTCATGCAGTAGCTACTTGCAGAGTTAACAGCGAATGAACAAAACAATGCATTTGAAGCACACCTTCTTTGAAACGCTGTCTGCCAAACAGACACGCTGACTTCGCTTTGCAGGCGTTTAGTGGAATGTAGCCACCATTCTGATTACTATTTGCCTTTATAAAGCTGATATGAATTCTGAGCATCCTTTTACTATTCTGACTCTGAGTTAAAAACGCCTTCTTTTAAATCAAGTCAGGTAGACAACTCAATAGAAGCGCATACATCTAAATTTATTAGCAACTTTTAACTTTTTTCAGAGCTGTTGAAAAAGATGTATTTCTTTATTCCTCCTCCTGACACATTCCTTATTCTCACCATCATTTTTTTCCCCTCTTCCTTCATTTATAGCGTTGCTGTATAAGCCTATAAATCGAGTCACAAGAAGCACCAGTGTGTTACAAGTGAGTAAAACCCCACAGGGAATTTGGGGGGAGGAGGGGAGGAAAGAAAGCTTAGGCGGTCTTTCCAGCTCTTTCTGATAACGGGGTGTGTGGCAAATTTAATTCAGAATACAGCTGGAAGGGACCTCAGTGGTCTTCTAGTCCAGCCCTCTGCTCAAGCAGGAGACCCTACACCATTCCAGACAATCTGGGGGTCCAATCTCTTTGCAGAATAACAGAGTCTCTTCTTGAAAACCTCCGGTGATAAAGGATGTTACCCACAACTTCTGGTGGCAAGCTGTTCCACTGGTTAATTGTCCTCCCTGTTAGGAAGTTTCTCCTTTAATTACAGGTTGCTTTACTTCTGGATTAGTTTCCATCCCTTGATTCTCTCTCCTGCCTCCTGATGCTTTGGGAAATAAGGGGACCCCCCCCATCTTCTTTATGGCAGCCCCTCAAATACTGGACATACCCAATTCCTGCAACCGTCCTTCATATGTTTTTTGCCTCCGGGCCTTTGATCATCTTAGTTGCTCTTCTCTGCACTTTTTCCAAAGTCTCAACATCTTTTCTGTAATGTGACCAAAACTGGATGCAGGATTCCAGATGTAGCCTTACTAAGACTTTATAAAGCAGTACTAATACTCTGCATGATCTTGATTCCATGCCTCTGTTTATACAAACCAGGATTGTGTTGGCTTTTTTGGCTGCTGCCGCACAAGGCTGGCTCACGTTTAAGTGATGGTCCACTAGGACTCCAAGGTCCCTCTCACAGTTACTATTTTTGAAGCCAGGTTTGACCTAATCTGTACTTGTACCTTTGCTTTTTCCTGCCCAGGTGTAAAAGCTTGCTTTTCTCCATGTCATTTTTTTTGGGGGGGGGGGGATAGGGCCCATTGTTCATGTTGTCAAGATTTTTCTTGTCAATGTCCTTTCTCAATGTCCTGCCAAAAAATACATGCATGCATACACAGACAAACAGACAGACAGACAGACAGACATGTTGTGATGGGGTCTTTATCAAACCTTGCACCCTTCCTAGCTGACTATTTTCTTTTGATTTTATTTTAAAGAAAATAAATATTAGAAGTAAAGGTTATCCATAGACCAGGTGTCTTCAAATTTGGCCCTTTTATGACTTGTGGACTTCAACTCCCAGAATTCTGTTCTATTCTATTCTATTCTATTCTATTCTATTCTATTCTATTCTATTCTATTCTATTCTATTCTATTCTATTCTATTCTATTCTTGTTTTAATTCTATTCTATTCTATTTCTTATTCTATTTTATTCTATTCTATTTCCTATTCTATTCTATTCTATTCTTGTTTTAATTCTATTCTATTTCTTATTCTATTCTATTCTATTCTATTCTATTCTATTCTATTCTATTCTATTCATATTTTAATTCTATTCTATTTTCTATTCTATTCTATTCCATTCCATTCTATTCCATTCCATATCCTATTCTATTCCATTCCATGTCTTCTATTCTATTCTATTCTATTCTATTCTATTCTATTCTATTCTATTCTATTCTATTCTATTCTATTCTTGTTTTAATTCTATTCTATTCTATTTCTTATTCTATTTTATTCTATTCTATTTCCTATTCTATTCTATTCTATTCTTGTTTTAATTCTATTCTATTCTATTTCTTATTCTATTCTATTCTATTCTATTCTATTCTACTCTACTCTACTCTACTCTACTCGATTCTTTCTAATCCATAAAAAAGTGTGGGTGTTTTGTTGCAGCAATGTTGCAGATGGAGAGATGGCATTGGGCAGGTGACCCCAGGCAGCCATTTTGCAACTCAAGGTTCTCCAGTGTTTTGCAGTCTGGGAATCCCAGAATGCCCTACCAAACCAGCCCCAGAGAATTCTGGGAGATGGGCTCCTGCTAGATCAGCTGGGGGACATCTAAATTGCCTTTGTAAAAATGGGGCACCCCTTTTTATAGACTAGTTTATAAAGAGGACAATCTGTGTGTTGCGGTCTTCAAATGTGGAAGGCTTTGGGGATCTTTTATAATGAGCTTGCAGTCCTTCTCAACTTACGACCGCCATTGGATGGGAACTTGCATGGCTAAGCCTAAGGCAAGGGTAGGCGACCTTGGCTCTTTTTTGACTTGTGGACTTCAACTCCCAGAATTCCTGAGCCAGCCATGCTGAGGGGAAAGGGAGAGGTTTCCAAGCTGAGCCATGTTGGCTCAGGAATTCTGGGAGTTGAAGTCCACTAGTCATGAAGGGGCCAAAGTTTCCCTCATGCTGGCTCAGGAATTCTGGGAGTTGAAGTCCACGAGTCATGAAGGGGGCCATAATTCCCCCATTGCTGGCTCAGGAATTCTGGGAGTTGAAGTCCACAAGTCATGAAGGGGCCATAGTCCCCTCATGCTGGCTCAGGAATTCTGGGAGTTGAAGTCCACAAGTTATAAAAGAGCCAAAGTTGCCTACCCCTGGCCTAAGGAGTTATCACGTGACTGGCCCTGATTTTTGCGACTTTTTTTGTTGTTGCAGTCATTAAGGGAATCAGTGCAGTCGTTAAATGAATCACATATTCGTTAAGCGAATCTGGCCTCCCTCATTGACTTGACTTTACTGACTTACTGTCAGAAGGTCACAAAAGGGGATCGTACAAGCCCCGGGATGCTACAACCGTCATAAATGTGAGTCAGTTGCCAAGCATCTGGATTTTGACCGCGGCAACGGTCGTAAGTGTGGAAATCAGTCATAGATTACTTTTTTCCAGTGCCATTGTGACATTGAACGGTCACTAAACGAACTGCTGAAAGTCGAGGACTGCCTGTGTAATGGGGAAGCTGGCTCTGGCATCCAGGATCTGACCACGTCTGTCAGAAATGGTGTAGTAGGGGTCTCGTGCTTGGGCGGGAGGAGGGGGTTGGACTAGATGACCTTCAAGGTCCCTTCCCACTCTGTTACGATGATTTTTTTAAAAAATGCTTTTTTGGGGGGTGTCCAGGATCTGCTGAAGCACACGCCGACCGACCACCCCGATTACCCGCTGCTACAGGACGCGCTTCGGATTTCCCAGAATTTCCTCTCCAGCATCAACGAGGACATTGATCCTCGCAGAACGGCCGTCACTACCCCGAAAGGAGAGGCAAGTAGGCTGTTGGGCGATATCAGGCGTGAGGCCTTTGGGGGGTTTCTAAAAAAAAAAAGACACTCTCTCTCTCTAGACCAGAATGGGATCCCAACCAATAGTCAGCAATGAATCCGTTCCAAGCAGATTCCTCTCTAGGTGGAGGTTGCCAGGATTTTAAGATACACTGCCCCTGTGCCTAGAGGCTCTATCAGAGTCAAGAAACACATTCACGCGATCAGGATGAGTGCAGTGCCTCGAGAAGGAATCGACACGGCTGTTGTAGGATTCTAAGGCTGTGTGTGAACATTTGTCATTTTTCAAAAATCGTTTTTAATAACGATTATTGATTTATGATTGATTCATTCCTTAAATTTGTTTGCCCCCCATCTCATTTTGAAGCGACTCTGGGCAGCTTATAACATCAGTTACCGTGAGGTAAGATGGGTGGCCTGTAAAATTTGTATATATCTGTATCTATATATCTATTTCATATCTATATTATATCTATTTATCATCATTCTGTCTATTTGCATATCTACATTTTATATAAAATGTGTATATATATACAAATTTATATACTGAATTCTTTCTGATGATTTTAAACAATCATTATCTCTATCTCTATCGATGTAACTATCTATCTATCATCTATCTATCTATGCTTTAAAATCATCAGAAATAAATTAAGATTACTTTGAGGTAAGATGAATGGCCTGTAAATTTAATAGTTAGACAGACAGACAGACAGACAGATAGACAGACAGAGACACAGACAGACAGACAGACAGACATAATGATAGATAGATAGGCAGACAGACAGGCTGACAGACTGACTAATAGATAGATAGATAAATACATAGATAGTCTAATAGATAGACAGACAGACTAATAAATAGATGATAGATAGATAGATACATAGATAGATACATAGACAGACTAATAAATAGATAGATGATAGATAGATATAGATAGATAGAAAGACAGACAGACACTGACTATAATAAATAGACAGGCAAATAAATAGATGACAGATAGATGATAGATAGATAGATAGATAGATAGATAGATAGATAGATAGATAGAGCATTAAAATAATCAGAAATAGATATCCCTACCCAACCAAATGACGATGGAATGAAAGTAAAAAAATCATGTTTTTACAACGAATGGTTTGTAATTTTTTTTTTTTAACATTGGGGTTCTATTTGATTGTTATACGCTGCTCAGAGTTGCTTTGAAATAAAATGGAGGGCTATACAAATTTGATTGACGGATTTAGGAAATGAATCTGATGCCTGCAGCAACCTCTCTGCTGCTGCGAAATAAGAACCAGTGCCTTTGTGTGATTCAACCTAGAATTAAATCCTCATTTCACAGGCCAGGGCGAGCTTTCTGCCCATCCTTGGCGTTCAGATTGTCCCAGTTTCCCAGTTAGCCTCTGAGCATGCCGTTCGGAATGGGCCCTATCCTGTCCTATAGGAAAAGCCACGGTGCCTTTCTAGAGTTATGGGGGTTGTTGGTTTTTACCGTTCTTCCTCCTTTGCAGAACCGCCAGCTGGTCAAGGATGGCTTCTTGGTTGAGGTGGCGGAGGGGTCTCGCAAGCTGCGCCACGTTTTCCTCTTTACGGACGTTTTGCTCTGCGCCAAGTTGAAGAAGACGGGCGTCGGGTGAGTCTTGGGGGAAGAGGGTGGGCTGCGGAGAAGCTGTGCGGATAAGAGACCCTGCGGGAAAATGATTAAAGCAGAATTTCCTAACCTTCACCACTTTAAGACAGAAGGACTTCAACTCCCAGGATTCCCCAGCCACATGTCCACATGTCTTAAAGTGGCCCAATTGGAAAATACTGGATTAGATTGGAGAATAGAATAGAATAGAATAGAATAGAATAGAATAGAATAGAATAGAATAGAAAATAGAAAATAGAATAGAATAGAATAGAATAGAATAGAATAGAATAGAATAGAATAGAATAGAATAGAATAGAATAGAATAATAGTAGAATAGAATAGAAAATAGAAAATAGAATAGACTATAGAAAATAGAAAATAGAATGGAACAGAATAGAATAGAATGGGATAGGATGGGATGGGATAGGATAGGATAGGATAGGAGAGGAGAGGATAGGATAGGATAGGATAGGATAGGATAGGACAGTGATGGCGAACCTTTTAGAGACTGAGTGCCCAAACTGCAACCGAAAACTCACTTATGCATTGCCGGGTGCCGGGTGGGCGTGGCCCACTGGGTGGGTGTGGCCCATTGGGTGGGCGTGGCTGCGGTGGTAACGGCAGACTGGGTGGGACTAAAAAGTTCAATCAATCAATTCCAACTTTGCAAGATCTTTTTTTTCCGCGAGGTTGAAATTGACTGATTGAACCCTTTTTTTTTTTTTTGCACACGGCGGCGGAGGCCTAAAGCAAAAAGGTTTTATAAAACCGAGCTGAAGGCCTAGGAGTGGGGCGACGGTGCATGTGCCCACAGAGAGGGCTCTGAGTGCCACAGGTTCGCCACCACGGGGATAGGATAGGATAGGATAGAATTAGTAGTCAGCCGTATAAGAAAGGATTTCCCTGTCCATGTGGTTTGGATAAAAGATAAGTGCAGGTTGAGTCTTGTGGCTCTTTGGATTTTTCTTGGCCACAATATGGAAGTGAGCTCTCTGGGATCTCCTGGTGGTCTCCCATCCACGATCTATTGGCTGGATTGTCCTACTCTGTCATTCTTGGGCTGGGCCAGACCGTTCTAGAGCCAGTTCAGGCTGAGCTTGGTCTTCCCTCCGCAGAAAAAATCAGCAGTATGAGTGCAAGTGGTACATCCCGTTGGCCGAGCTGGTCTTCCCCTCCTTGGAAGAGTCTGACCTGTGTCCGCACGTCCAGGCCATGCCTGACCACGACCTGGAAGACATGAAAATCAAGATTTCTTCGATGAAGAGCGAAGTGCTAAAGGAGGTCTGTAGATTCACTTAACGGCCGACTGCATGTTTCACTTAAGGAAATGGCCAACAGCTGCTAGCTTTAGTTTGTTGGGCAATCAGATTCCAAGATGCTGTCATGGGTTAAAGTGGGGGGGGTATCAGTCCTTCAAGGGTCAGAAAATAACAACCCCTCTTCAAATACCAGGATAAACACCCGCTGAATAAGTGTAGTCCTCGGCTTATGACCACAACTGAACCCAAAATTTAAGCGCGACAGATGTTAAGTCGACTTTTGCTCCCTTTTACGACCTTTCCTAACAACCGTAGTTGTTAGAAACACAGTCGTGAAGTGAAACTGGCCTCCCCCCATTGATGTTATTTGTCAGAAGGTCACAAAAGGGAACTACACTGGGACTGTCGTAAGTATGAGTCAGTTGCCGAGTGCCTGAATTTTGATGATGTGACTACAAGGATGCTGCAACGGTGATTTAAGTGTGAAAAACAGCCACAAGTTACTTTTTTCGGTGCCGTTGTAACTTTGCGCGGTCACTAAGCGAATAGTTGCTACTTGAGGACTATTTGTACAAGGACTCAACTTAACTGATAGAAGAATAAACAGAATCTTGAAAGCTTGACCGTATTTCCTTATCTTATTCTCTTCGATACATTAGAGACTCAAGAAAGGACCATCTTGAGTTTCTTTCTCACGCGGCCTTGTTTTCCCGGGCGCAGTTCAGGTTTCCTTAAGGGCAGTGGTGGGATTCAAATACCTGAACAACCGGTTCTCTTGTTAGATGCAGGCCTGAACCTCCGAGGCCTAGAATGAACTTCCGGAAGTGGCATCCATGCACTTCTGGTGGGTGTTCTAGGCCTCAGAGGGCTCTTCCCAGCCTCCGAGGCCTAGAACGGACTTCCGGAAGTAGCATCCATGCACTTCCGGCGGGCTGTTCTAGGCCTGGGAGGCCACCTCCGAGGCCTAGAACGGACTTCCAGAAATGGCATCCATGCACTTCTGGCGGGCCGTTCTAGGGCTGGGAAGCCTCCTCCAGGCCTCTGAGGCCTAGAACGGACTTCCGGAGGTGGCATCCATGAACTTCTGGTGGGCTGTTCTAGGCCTCAGAGGGCTCTTCCCAGCCTCCGAGGCCTAGAATGGACTTCTGGAAGTTGCATCCATGCACTTCTGGTGGGTGTTCTAGGCCTCAGAGGGCTCTTCCCAGCCTCCGAGGCCTAGAACGGACTTCCGGAAGTGGCATCCATGCACTTCCAGCGGGCTGTTCTAGGCCTGGGAAGCCTCCTCCAGACCTCTGAGGCCTAGAACGGACTTCCGGAGGTGGCATCCATGTACTTCTGGTGGGCTGTTCTAGGCCTCAGAGGGCTCTTCCCAGCCTCCGAGGCCTAGAATGGACTTCTGGAAGTTGCATCCATGTACTTCTGGTGGGCCGTTCTAGGCCTGAGAGGCCTCCTCCAGGCCTCCGAGGCCTAGAACGGACTTCCGGAAATGGCATCCATGCACTTCTGGCGGGCCGTTCTAGGACTCAGAGGGCTCTTCCCGGCCTCCCAGGCCTAGAACGGACTTCCGGAAGTGGCATCCATGCACTTCTGGCGGGCCGTTCTAGGTCTGGGAAGCCTCCTCCAGGCCTCCCAGGCCTAGAACGGACATCCTGAAGCGGTGTTCTACTGAACCGGTACAAACCGGCTGAATCCCACCACTGCTGAAAGGTCGCTGCATATACCTTCTCCAAGGTCCTCTCTGGGCAGATATGGAGCCTCAAGATGTGGGGCGGAGACCTTTTGGCCAAGGGTCCAGCTGGGAGGTTTAGTTCAGCTGTCCTAAGTCCTCTTCTTCCTCCTCCTCCTCCTCTACTTCCTCTGCAGAAGGCCAATAAAGGCCAGAGCCGAGCCATGGAGCGCCTCAAGAAGAAAATGTTCGACAACGAGTTTTGGCTGCTGCTCAACTCGCCCTCCATCCCCTTGCGCATCCACAACCGCAACGGCAAGGTAGGAAGTGGGGATGAGAAGGGGTGACTCTCTGGGGCAGGCAGGGTTTCAGCTCCTTGGGGAGAAAGTGCAGTTCCCATGGATCCCCTGAGGCTTTCTGGGGCTCACCAATTTGCAAAAGTCAACTGAGGCTGCGGGTTGTTTCGGAACTTGGTTGTTTTCTTACGGACGTTTCATGACCCAGCTAGGGAACATCATCAGAGTTAGAAGGGAAGGGGGTACGTGGAGTGGAGGAGAAGAAGGGCCGGAGGAGGAGGACTGTGGGGTCCTTGGTGCTCTCTGAGCTTGGCGGTTTTCTTGCAGACGTTTCACGACCCAGCTAGGGAACATCATCAGTGCTAGAAGGAAGTGGAGTTTGTGGAGTGGAGGAGAAGAAGAGGAAGAGAAGAAGAGGGGAGGAGGAGGAGGAAGGGAGGGAGAGAAGAGGGAGGAGGAGGAGGACGGTGGGGTCCTTGGTGCTCTCTGAGCTTGGTGGTTTTCTTGCAGACGTTTCAGTACCCAACTAGGGAACATCATCAGAGTTAGAAGGGAATGGGATACATGGAGTGGAGGAGAAGAAGGGGAGGAGGAGAAGGGGGGAGGGGGAGGAGGAGGGAGGGAGGGAGGGAGGAGGAGGACTGTGGGGTCCTTGGTGCTCTCTGAGCTTGGCTGGGTTTTCTTGCAGACATTTCATGACCCAGCTAGGAAACATCATCAGAGTTAGAAGGGAAGAGGGTATGTGGAGTGGAGGAGAAGAAGAAGGGGAAGAGGAGCAGGAGGGGGGAGGGGGAGGAAGAGGAAGGGAGGGAGGAGTAGGAGTAGGAGGACAACTGTGGGGTCCTTGGTGTTCTCGGAGCTTGGTGGTTTTCTTGCAGACGTTTCATGACCCAACTAGATGATATCATCAGAATTAGTAGGGAGTGGGGTTTGTGGAGTGGAGGAGAAGAAGGGGAAGAGGAGAAGAAGGGTGGGAGGAGGGGTGGGAGGAGGAAGAGGAGGAGGAAATGGACTGTGGGGTCCTTGGTGCTCTCTGAGTTTGGTGGTTTTCTTGCAGACGTTTCAGTACCCAGCTAGGGAACATCATCAGTTCTGGAAGGGAGGGGCGTCCAACAGAGGAATGTCGTCTGTGGTGCTCTATGAGATTAGTTATTTGGTTACAGATGTTTCACGACCCAACTAGATAACATTATCAGTGCTAGAAGGGAGTGTGGGGTTTGTTCTCTTTTGTGTACAGCAGCTTGCCCTGTCAGTGTGGGTAGGCGTGTTTTCTTCTTGGTGATTCCTTGCTTCCTTGTTTAGATAAGATAAGATAAGAGAAGAGAAGATAAGATAAGATAAGATAAGATAACCTTTATTGTCATTTTTTTTTACTCTGGGCGCAAAGGCACACATCAAAAATGAAATTTAGTTGCCCGCTCTCAAAGTGAAACACACACATGACGCACACCTGTTGGTTTGTCTGAGCTGGTCCTTCCTTGATTGGGATAATGGTTTACTCCTTGATTGCTGTTCCAGAGTTAATCTTTGCTTATCTGGGCGTTGTTGGTTGCTGGCGAGGGACTTTTAAGGTCTCAGGTAGCAGCTGAGAAACAGCAGTTGCCGTCTGCCTATGCCAGGGGTAGGCAACCTTGGCTCTTTTATGACTGGTGGACTTCAACTCCCAGAATTCCTGTGCCAGCCATGCTGAGGGGAAAGGGAGAGGTTTCCATGCTGAGCCACGCTGGCTCAGAAATTCTGGGAGTTGAAGTCCAGAAGTCATGAGGGGGCCATAGTTCCCCCTTGCTGGCTCAGGAATTCTGGGAGTTGAAGTCCAGAAGTCATGAGGGGGCCATAGTTCCCCCTTGCTGGCTCAGGAATTCTGGGAGTTGAAGTCCACCAGTCATGAAGGGGGCCATAGTTCCCCCATGCTGGCTCAGGAATTCTGGGAGTTGAAGTCCACCAGTCATGAAGGGGGCCATAGTTCCCCCATGCTGGCTCAGGAATTCTGGGAGTTGAAGTCCCCAAGTCATGAGGGGGCCATAGTTCCCCCTTGCTGGCTCAGGAATTCTGGGAATTGAAGTCCACGTGCCATGAAGGGGCCCATAGTTCCCCCATGCTGGCTCAGGAATTCTGGGAGTTGAAGTCCACCAGTCATGAAGGGACCATAGTTCCCCCATGCTGGCTCAGGAATTCTGGGAATTGAAGTCCACCAGTCATGAAGGGGGCCATAGTTCCCCCATGCTGGCTCAGGAATTCTGGGAATTGAAGTCCACCAGTCATGAAGGGGCCATAGTTCCCCCATGCTGGCTCAGGAATTCTGGGAGTTGAAGTCCACATGTCATAAAAGAGCCAAGGTTGCCTACCCCTGGCCTAGACCTACCTGTATAGGAAATAGCAGTATAATTCCCTCAGATCGACATCACTCCCACTACAATTGTGGACGCCAAAATTAATTCCTAAAAACATTAAAAGTTACTCATATTATTTGACTCTTCTCACTTGAAATCAAGTCAGATCTTAGACCAGGATTTAAAGAACAAATCTCAGAATAGGTTTCTGCATAGGTATAATATAGGTCAGGGATAAGCAACCTTGGCTCTTTTATGACTCGTGAACTTCAACTCCTGAGCCAGCCATGCTGAGGGGAAAGGGAGAAGTTTCCAATCTGAGCCATGCTGGCTCAGGAATTCTGGGAGTTGAAGTCCACGAGTCATGAAGGGGCCATAGTTCCCCCCCATGCTGGCTCAGGAATTCTGGGAGTTGAAGTCCACCAGTCATGAAGGGGCCATAGTTCCCCCCCATGCTGGCTCAGGAATTCTGGAAGTTGAAGTCCACCAGTCATAAAACAGCCAAGGTTCCCTACTCCTGGCCTATGCGCTTTGTTCATCTGGGCTGGTTGTCTTCTTTTGCAGAGGGGTCTCCAGGGTGTTGGACAGAGAAAGGGGCCCTCAGCCCTAGACCCCTCCTCAAATCTGTCACTTCTTTCTCCGAATTATAAGAGGAGCTTCCTTTATGCACTGATGACGTTACCTAGTTGGGTCATGAAAGGTCTGCAAGAAAGGAGTCAAGCTCAGAGAGCACCTAAGACCCCTTAGTTCTCCTCCTCCTCCTCCTCCTCCCCTCCCTCCTTCAGCCCTTCTTCTCCTCTTCCCCTTCTTCTCCTCCTCTTCCTCCACCTGCTCCTCCTTCTTCTCCCGTTCCTCCTCCTCCCCTCCTTTTCCTCCTCCCGCCCTTCTTCTCCTCTTCCCTTCTTTTCCTCTTCTCCTTCTTCGCCTCCTCTTCCTCTTTCTGCTCCTCCTTCTCGTCCCCCTCCCTCCCTTCCTCCTCCCGCCCTTCTCCTCTTCCCCTTCTCCTCCTCCTCTTCCTCCTCCTGCTCCTCCTTCTCCTCCCCCTCCATTCCTCTTCCTCCCACCCTTCTCCTCCTCTTCCTCTTGCTCCTCCTCCCTCCTTTTCCTCCTCCCGCCCGTCTCCTCTTCCCTTCTTCTCCTCTTCCTGTTCTTCTTCTCCTCCTCTTCCTCCTGCTCCTCCTGCTCCTCCCCCTCCCTTCCTCCTCCTCCCACCCTTCTCCTCCTCTTCCTCTTGCTCCTCCTCCCTCCTTTTCCTCCTCCCGCCCGTCTCCTCTTCCCTTCTTCTCCTCTTCCTTCTTCTCCTCCTCTTCCTCCTGCTCCTCCTGCTCCTCCCCCTCCCTTCCTCCTCCTTCCACCCTTCTCCTCCTCTTCCTCTTGCTCCTCCTCCCTCCTTTTCCTCCTCCCGCCCGTCTCCTCTTCCCTTCTTCTCCTCTTCCTGTTCTTCTTCTCCTCCTCTTCCTCTTCCTCCTCCTGCTCCTCCTCCTCCCCCTCCCTTCCTCCTCCTCCCACCCTTCTCCTCCTCTTCCTCTTGCTCCTCCTCCCTCCTTTTCCTCCTCCCGCCCGTCTCCTCTTCCCTTCTTCTCCTCTTCCTGTTCTTCTTCTCCTCCTCTTCCTCTTCCTCCTCCTGCTCCTCCTTCTCCTCCCCCTCCCTTCCACCTCCTCCCACCCTTCTCCTCCTCTTCCTCTTGCTCCTCCTCCCTCCTTTTCCTTCTCCCGCCCGTCTCCTCTTCCCTTCTTCTCCTCTTCCTGTTCTTCTTCTCCTCCTCTTCCTCTTCCTCCTCCTGCTCCTCCTGCTCCTCCCCCTCCCTTCCTCCTCCTCCCACCCTTCTTCTCCTCTTCCCCTCCTCCTCCTCCTCCACTCTACAAACCCCACGCCCTTCCAGCACTGATGATGTTACCTACTTCAGGAACGAAACGTCTGCAAGGAAACCACCCAGCTCGGAGAGCACCCAGGACCCCACCACTCTCCCTAGGAGATTTGCCAGACCCCTTTTACAAAGCCCCTTTCCCTGCTCTCCCGTGTCTCCCTAGAGCTACCTGTTCCTTCTGTCCTCGGACTACGAGCGGTCAGAGTGGAGGGAGGTGATCCAGAAACTGCAGAAGAAAGGTAAGCCATGTTGTGGATGGAACACCTGAGTCCCCACGAGGACCATCTTGGTTTTTCGGCCGGTGGTCTATGAATCGAGAAGTTCTTGGAGTGGAACCGAGGGGCAGGGCTTCCTGCCGAGGCCCAAGAGCCCCCCCTATGCGTCCCCCCAAATATTATTTCCCCCATTTTCTGTGGGTGAGGCTGATCTTTGAGTCACAGGATGTAGGATAGTGACGGCAAGCCTTTTAGAGACCGAGGGCCCAAACTGCAACCCGAAACCCACTTATGCATCGTCGGGTGCCGGGTGGGCGTGGCCCATTGGGTGGGCGTGGCCCATTGGGTGGGTGTGGCCCATTGGGTGGGCGTGGCCCATTGAGTGGGCATGGCTGCGGTGGTAACGGCAGACTGGGTGGGACTAAAAAGTTCAATCAATCAATTCCAACTTTGCAAGATCTTTTTTTTTTCCGCAAGAAGTTGAAATTGACTGATTGATTGAACCTTTTTTTTTTTGCCCACGGCGGCAGAGGCCTAAAGCGAAAAGGTTTTATAAAACCCAGCTGAAGGCCTAGGACTGGGGCGACGGCGCACGTGCCCACAGAGAGGGCTCTGAGTGCCACCTCTGGCACCCGTGCCGTAGGTTCGCCACCACTGATGTAGGAGAAGGCATGGCAGAAGCTGCGGGTGGAGTCAAAGGAAGAATCAGCCTAGAACCCCTACATAGCCACTAGTGGACCAGCCTTCCTTGATTGCTGTTGACCCTTAACTAACTAAGCAGATGCTGGCTATTAGTTGAGAATATTCATGTGTGTAGGCTATATTGCAATAAATCCATTTAAGTGGACCTGGGGTTTTGTGCCTGACAAGAAGGATGGAAGATGGGAAAGGGAAAAAGAGGGAGGGAGAGAGGGAGAAAGGGAGGGAGGAAGGAGAATGGCTGAAAAAGGAAGGAAGAGGGAAGGAAGGAAGGAAGGAAGGAAAGAAGGAAGGAGAAATAAGGCTGAAAAAGGGAGGGGGAGGGAGGGAGGGAAGGAAGGAGAAAGAAGGCTGAAAAAGGAAGAAAGGGAGGGAGGGAAGGAAGAAGGAAGGGAGGAAGGAAGGAAGGAGAAAGAATGCTGAAAAAAGGAAGGAAGGGGGAGAGGGAGGGAGGTAGAAAGAAGGGAGGGAGGTTGGAAGGGAGGAGGGCGGGAGGGAAGGAAGGTGAGAAAGAAGGCTGAAAAAGGAAGGGAGGGGGAAGGAAGGAAGAAGGGAGGGAGGAAGGGAGGGGGAAGGAAGGAAGGAGAAAGAAGGCTGAAAAGGGAAGGAAAGAAGGGGGAAGGGGAGGAAGTGAGAAGGAAGGGAGGGAGGGAGAAAAAGAAGGGAGGGAAGGAAGGAGAGAAAGAAGGCTGAAAAAGAGGGAGGAAAGGAAGGAACAAAATATGAAAAAGATGTGAAGAAAAAGAGTGTAGGGTAAGGAGTGGCAGAATCTAGGGGCGGAGTCACGAAAAGCTGGCTCTACAGAAGCACCCTTTGTCGGAGAAGGACTGGGGGTGGAGTCAAAAGAGGAAGAAGCTTAGAATCTCTGCGTAGCCACCAGTGAACGAAGTCCATCCTCCCTTGAGGGCATTGACCCTATCTAACTCCAAGCAGCTGCTCGTTGTAAGTTGAGACGACCCCCTGCGCAGAGGCTTTCAGCAGCAACTCGGTTTAATTGGACCTTCCCGCCTGACATTACTCTTCTCAACTCTTGGTGTTAGCCCCTGCTCAGAGTTCGACAAGGCTCCACGGCACTCAAGGAGGGTTGGCCTAAGTTGCTTGTGGCTACGCAGGGATTCTAGGCGTCTTCCTCTTTTGACTCCACCCCCAGTCCTTCTCTGACAAAGGGTGCTTCTGTAGAGCCAGCTTTCCGTCGCATCCTTGTGACTGGGGCTGCCATTTTTGCACCCGCGTCTGCCCCAAGCTGCTGCCCTTCTCATCTCTTCCCACAATGATGCCCCCCCTCCCTCCGCTCCCCAACCCCCCAGCTAGGAGACTCTCCGTGTTCCTGGCCTTTTGCTAAAGCTTTGCAATTCCCCTTAGATCTCCAGACCTTTGTGCTAAGTTCGGTGGAGCTGCAGTACCTGATGGGATCCTGTTTCAAGTTACGGACGGTGCACAACATCCCTCTGACCAGCAACACGGACGGTGAGTGCGCTTGGCCCCTGGCCCCTTCTGTCACAGGATTGCCAGTTGCGCGTTGCGCGTTCGGCCGCTGGCTTCCGTTTGCAACTGATTGCAGCCTCCCACAGTCATTTAGAAACAGTGCACAGAAGTGCAACAAAGATGATCAGGGGAACGGAGGCTAAAACATATAAGGAACGGTCGCTGGAATTGGGGATGTCCAGTTTAATGAAGAGAAGGACGAGGGGGGACATGATAGCAGCCTTCCAGTATCTTAGGGGCTGCCCCAAAGAAGAGGCAGTCAAGCTGTTCTCCAAAGCGCCTAAAGATAGGACAAGAAGCAACGGATGGAAACTAACCAAGGAGAGAAGCAACCTGGAACTAAGGAGAAACTTCCTGACAGTTGGAACAATTAACCAGTGGAACAACCTGCCTCCAGTAGTTGTGGGTGCTCCAACACTGGAAGTTTTTAAGAAGAGATTGGACAGCCATTTGTCTGAAATGATATAGCGTTTCTTGCCTGAACAGGGGGTTGGACTAGATGACCTCCAAGGTCCCTTCCAACTTTTTATTTATTTATTTATTAATAATAATAATAATTAGACGTGAACCTCAGTCAACTGAACAATCAAATTGAGTGCTGATGGTTGACACAGGTTGTTGTTACTGTTTATTATTATTATTATTAATAATAATAATATTACTACTACTGCTACTAGCTGCTGGACTTCACAGAGACTCTGGGTGTCTTATAATTAAAACAAATAAGAAAAAAACAACACACACAGAGGTGGTATTCAGCTGGTTCGCACCACTTCGGCAGAACCGGTAGCTAATTTTTTGTTGCCCGAGCCCAGAACGGTCTTCCAGAAGCGACATCCACACAAAGAAGCGGTTGTTCACCTATTTGAATCCCACCACTGGACACACAGGTAGTCCTTGACTTACAACAATTCATTTAGTAGCCATTCAAATTTACAATGGCATGAAAAAAGTGAGTTGTGATCGTTTTTCAGACTTATGACCGTCGCCACATTCCCCATGGTTATGGGATCAAAAATTCGGACGCTTGGCAACTGACTCGTATTTACAACGGTCGCAGCATCCTTGGGGTGGGGGGAGTGTCACGTGATCTCTTTTTGCGACCTGCAAGTGATTCCCTTTATAACTGCAGCGAGAAAGGTCATAAACTGGGGCAAAACTCACTCGTTAACAATTGTCCCGCTTAGCGATGGAAATGTTGGTCTTCAGTTGTGGTCATAAATCGAGGACGGTACCTCTATTATGAATTTTACATTCATAAAAGTTTCAAGGGTTTCCTGCCTGAGCAGGGGGTTGGGCTAGATGACCTCCAAGGTCCCCTCCAACTTTTTATTATTATTGTTGTTGTTGTTGTTGTTACTATTATTAAGTTCCAATTTTCAAATTTGTCCTTTTCCTACCACTAGGTGGCGGTATGCTTGCAAAGAGATGCTTTGCAAACTGTTCAGGGGAAAATAAGATTTATTTTTTTTTCGTTTTTTGAAGCGTGGGAGGCCACCAAACAGCTTTTTGTTTTGTTTTGTTTTGTTTTTCCAAGTCATTACTTAATACTTGGAGTTGTTAAGCCATAAGTTGCTTGGGAAAAGTGGCGGCCAATTAAGACACTTTTTAAGCTTGTTAAAATGATTATGTGAAACCTCTCAGTGATTCATCCAGGGCACGTGGCAAAAAAAAAACAACGGTTCCTAAAAACCAGCCTATGGGGAACAAAGCCCGGTGGGGGCTTCTTCCTACTCGTGACCCCCAAATTAGTGGCTTCTCTGCTCTTTGCAAGCACAGCAGCCCCTTTAATTAACAGGATCCTGTGTGCAATCTGGTGAATCTCACTTTTTAGTGTGATGTTTCCCTTCCTAGCACGTTGTTTAGGTTGCAGTTGAGCAAATGAAATAAAAGCCATTCGTCAGTCGCTATTTTTTGCACATTTTTTAAAGATATATATATATATGTATGTATGTATGTATGTATACACATACATACACACTAATTGTTCCCGGCCACGCGTTGCTGTGGCTCAATCTGGTTAAATGGAAAAGAAAGAAAAGAGAAAGCGCACGTTTGTAATATGTTTAATTTCACAATACTTCTGGGTATACAATATTTTTTGTTGTTCCGTTGTCTGTGGAGATATAGAGATTGTCTGAAATCGTAGCATGTTGCTTTTACGTCCAACAGATGGCGCTGTTTTTCACAAAAAGCATGTTTTTACCTGTCACAGGTGTGACATCTATATAATATAGGTATTTAAAAACACACGCATATTCGAATGCAACGTTGTGTCAAAATTTCAAAGCAATCGGTGAAGAACTTTCGGAGATTTAAGATTTTGAACAAACGAACATTTACATTTTTATTTATTTATAGATATTGGATGTTCGATGGTTGTTAGTTTCTTTTTTCTTTTTCTTTTTTTTTTCCTGTAGAGGTAAGTCCTGCAGTTCTAAGTCATGGACTAACTGTATGTCAACTTTTTTTAAAAAAATGCAAATATTACAGCAAGGACAGCAGTGCCTGTACAGGTAATCCTGGACTTACGATCACAAAATGTCTGTTGCTAAATGAGACATTTAGAATAGAATAGAATAGAATAGAATAGAATAGAATAGAATAGAATAGAATAGAATAGAATAGAATAGAATAGAATAGAATATGGAATGGAATAGAATATAGAATATAGAACTGAATATATAGAGTACAGTAGCATAGAATAAAATATAGAATAGAGTAGACTATAGGATAGGATAGAATAGAATAGAATAGAATAGAATAGAATAGAATAGAATAGAATAGAATATGGAATGGAGTAGAATATAGACTATAGAATAGAATATATAGAGTAGAGTAGCGTAGAATAAAATATAGAATAGACTAGACTATAGGATAGAATAGAATAGAATAGAATAGAATAGAATATGGAATGGAATGGAATAGAATATAAAATATAGAATATAGAATATAGACTATAGACTATAGACTAGAATAGAATATGTAGAGTAGAATAGCATAGAATAAAATATAGAATAGGGTAGACTATAGGATAGGATAGGATAGGATAGAATAGAATAGAATAGAATAGAATAGAATAGAATAGAATAGAATAGAATAGAACAGAACAGAACTGGAAGGGACCTTGGAGATCTTCTAGTCCAGCCCCCTGCTCAAGCAGGAGAACCTATACCATCTCAGACAGGTGATTGTCCAGCCCCTTTAATTAATTCAATTAATTAATTTGTTAAAATGAATTTTGCTCCATTTTACAAGCTTGCTTGCCACAGCAGTTAAACGAACCCTTGCAATTGTTAAGGGAATCTCGCTTCCCCCCCCCCCATTGACTTTGCTTGTCAGAAAGTCACAAAAGGAGAAATCACGTGAGCCTCGGGACGCAACGACCGTCATAAACAGGAGTCAGTTGCTGAGCGGCTGATTTTTTTTAATCCCGAGTATGGGGATGCTGCAATGGTCGTAAGTGTGAAAAACGGTCGTCACTCACTTTTTTTCCAGTGATGGTGTGACTTTGAACAGTCCCTAAAACAGGGGTCTTCCAACTCGGCTCTTTTGTGACTTGTGGACTTCAAATCCCAGAATTCCTCAGCCAGGCACGCGTGCCTGGCTGAGGAATTCTGGGAGTTCAAGTCCACAAGTCATAAAAGGGCCAAGTTGGAAGACCCCTGCTTCTATAGCAGTGGTTCTCCACCTGTGGGTCGGGACCCCATTTGGGGTCGAACGACCATTTCACGGGGGTCGCCAAACAACGCAGTCTGCCATTTCCCCCCCCCCCCTTTTCCTTAGCTGTGCTACTCCCTTTTATTCTATTGGCTTTTGAAAGCCCATAGAATAGACTCTCTTGAACAGAGTCTAATTCTATTGGCTTTCGAAAGCCAATAGGAATTGTCCAGGCTGTCTCTGCCCTGCTGAGCCCGCCAAAAGTCCCATTCTGCAAACGGTGCTGCACCCGTTGAGCAGTCCTCAACTTACGACCGGTTGAGTAGTCCTCGACGTACGACCGGTTGGGGGTCGCGGCATTAAAAAAGTTGAGAATTACTGTTCTAAAAGAACCACTGTGAAGTCGAGGATTCCCTGTACTTTCCTTTTTTAACTTTGAAAATAAAATGAAAATTTGGGAGACAAAAAAAAAATAAAGGCACATAAATAGCTCTCCGTCTCCGCTTCCTCCTCCACAGATGACAAACCTTTAGGAATGTGTGGCTTTTTGCACGTGATCGTCCACTCGGTCAAGGGCTTCAAGCAATCTGCCAGTAAGTGCCAAACGGATTTCGTAGATCCATTCGATTCCTTTTCGCATCTTCCCTGTGGCTTTCCCTCTCCGGCGTCTTGTAGGGCATGATTTGACCCAGCTGCAGATTCACCAAGGGAGGGTGTGTGTGTGGGGGGGATGCAGGCGAACCCCCTATGGTGGGGTCACTTTGCAAGGGGCAGATCTGGGTCTACATCCATCCTCCCCTCCTCCTCCCTTCTAGCACTGATGATGTTCCCCAGTTGGGTGATGAAACGTCTGCAAAAACAAGCTCAGAGAGCATCAGAGACCCCACAATCCATTTCCTCCTCCTCCTCTTCCTCCTCCTCCTCCCACCACTCTTCCTCCTCCTCCTCCTCCCACCACTCCTCTTCCTCCCCCTCCTCCTCCTCCTCCTCCTACTCCTTGCTCTTTCCCCACAAATCCCTCTTCCTTCGAACACTGGTGATGTTACCTAGTTGGGTATTGAAACATCTGCAAGGAAACCACCCAGCTCAGACAGCACCAAGGACTCAACAGTCTTCTTCCTCTTCCTCCTCCCCTTCCCCTTCCTCCTCCACTCCTTCCTCCTCCCTTGCTCTTTCTCCACAAATCCCTCTCCCTTCTACCACGGGTGACATCACCTAGTTGAATCATGAAACATCTGTAAGAAAATGATCTAGCTCAGTGATTCTCAACCTGTGGGTTGGGACCCCATTTGGGGTCGAACGACCATTTCACGGGGGTCACCGAACAAGGCTGTCCGCCATTTTTTCCCCCTTTTCTTTGGCCACGCCCCTGGCACCCAGTGATGTATAAGTGGTTGGGGCTCACCACAACATGGGGAACTGTATTATGGGGTCGCGGCATTAGAAAGGTTGAGAACCACTGGTCTAGCTCAAAAACCACCAAGGACCCCACAGTCCTCCTCCTCCTCCTCCTCCTCCTACTACTACTACTACTACTACTACTACTACTACTCCACCACCACCACCACCACCACCACCACCACCATTCTTCAGACCCTACTCCTTTCTAGCATTGATGATGTTACCTAGTTGGGCAGTGAAACGTCTGCAAGAAAAACCTCTAAGCTCGAAGAGCAATAAGGACCCCTCATGTCAACCCTGAGCTGCAAATATTCTCCTTTAAGAGTGAAGCTTACCTGTCCTGACGGAGTTAACCCGAGGCCTTTCCGCTGCCCCCTCCTCAATTCCCCATCATGATGCTTTTGCTTCCTAGATAGGCAGATCTTGAGTCAGCAAGCAGTTCTGAGAGGGGGTCACGTTGGTGAGGAGTGGCTGTTAATAGATCACCCTCCAAAGTCTTTTTTCGAGTCAGGAGCCAAATATACTTTCTTAGAGCAGTCGTATTTCAGCCTTGGCATCTTTAAAATGGGGAGACCTCAACACCCAGAATCCCCCAACCAGCCATGCTTTAAGAGGGGGGGGGACTTCCACTCCCAGAATTCCCAGCCAGCCTGCTTTAAGAGGAGTGGACTTCCACTCCCAGAATTCCCAGCCAGCCTGCTTTAAGAGGGGTGGGCTTCCACTCCCAGAATTCCCCAGCCAGCCAAGGTTAGGAAACACTGGCCTGAGGGATGAATTTTAAGAGCTTCCCCCCTTGAAATATAAAACTGATTTCCTATTTTTCTTCCCGATGTTCTTAGACCTCTACTGCACCCTTGAAGTGGATTCCTTTGGGTACTTTGTCAGCAAAGCCAAAACACGAGTGTTCCGGGACACAACGGAGCCGCAGTGGAACGAGGTAAGCCATCTGCCATGCAGGTTTGGGTCACTTCACATGACCCTGGGACACTGTGACCATCATAAATATGAATCGGTTGCCAAGCTTCTGAATGTAAATCACAAGACCCTGGAGAGGCTGCAACATTCCAGCTGATCGGCGCTTCTTCAGGGCTCAGCAGAAGCGCCAGGATCAGCGCTGCTTTCCAGTTGACTGGTGCTTCTTCAGGGCTCAGCAGAAGCACCAGGATCAGCGCCAAGCTCCAGCTGGATCCTGGCACTGATCCTGGCGCTTCCGCTGAGCCCTGACAGCCCCGAAGAAGCGCCCATCAGCTGGAAAACGGCACTGATCCTGGCGCTTCCACTGAGCCCTGACAGCCCTGCAGCTCCAGCCGTCTCTCGCTCAGGCTTGTGCGGTGCTGCCACCGGTTCAGCTCATTCCTCTCCCCCACTACCCCTTTTCTAGGATGCTCACGTACCACCTGCCAGGTGCCAATGGACCACAGGTGGTACCCGAACCACTGGTTGAAAAGCCCTGGACTAGATGATCTCCAAGGTCTTTCCAACTTTATTATTGTTGCTGTTGTTATTATTATTACTACTACTACTAGTACCACTACTACTACTACTACTTTTCTTGCTCTCTCTCTCTCTCTGCCTTTGCTGTTTCCATAAATTTCCTCCCTGTTTGGCTCTGCAGGAGTTTGAGATAGAGCTGGAAGGCTCCCAGTATCTGCGCATTCTCTGCTACGAGAAATGTTACGACAAAACCAAGCTGAACAAAGACAACAACGAAATTGTCGACCGGATCGTGGGCAAGTGGCAGGTCCAGGTGCGGAGGCCATAGCATGTGGGGTGGGGGGAGGGAGGGAAAAAAAGTGTCTGTTTTCAGGAACCTTTTTCACAGCGGAATCAGAGGGAGAGAAAGCATTGGGTTGCATCTCCTTGCAAGTAGAAAGCTAGCTTGTCAAGAAAAGGGATGGAGCCACTTTGCTTCCTTGCTTGCATTTGGCAGGGGAGCTGAACCATCAATCTGCAAATCAGAGCAATGTCTCTCAACCTTTCCCACTTACAGACGAGAGGATTTCCACTCCCAGAATCCCCCAGCCAGCATGTGTTAAGAGGGGCGGACTTCCACTCCCAGAATTCCCTACTCAATATGGTCTAAGAGGGGTGAACTTCCACTCCCAGAATCCCCCAGCCAGGATGCTTTAAGAGGGTGGACTTCCACTCCCAGAATCCCCCAGCCAGGATGCTTTAAGAGGAGTGAACTTCCACTCCCAGAATCCCCCAGCCAGCCTTCTTTAAGAGGGCGGACTTCCACTCCCAGAATTCCCCTGCCAGCCTATTTTAAGAGGGTGGACTTCCACTCCCAGAATTCCCCTGCCAGGATGCTTTAACAGGGGTGGGCTTCCACTCCCAGAATCCCCCAGCCAGGATGCTTTAACAGGGGTGGGCTTCCACTCCCAGAATCCCCCAGCCAGGATGCTTTAACAGGGGTGGACTTCCACTCCCAGAATTCCCCAGCCAGCATGCTTTAAGAGGGGTGGACTTCCATTCCCAGAATCCCCCAGCCAGCATGCTATGACGGACTTAAGTGAACGTGAGCCAGGTTGAGAAATACTACATTAGAGTCTTTTTGAAGGCGATTGAGAGAGGCTGTGTCCCTCGCACCGTGAGATATGAATTTGATAAGTATGAATTTGATAAATACATAGAATACACATTTAAGACAAAAAAGGAAAAAAAGAGGAAATATTTGCCAGTCCTTCATGCAAAGAGCTATTTTCATTTCTTCCTCCAAACAGAAAAAAGGTTTCCTTCCCAGTAAAAAAAAAAAAAAAAAGGGGGGGGGGAATCTAAGACTCTGGCTGGCCTTTTCCAAACGAAACCGCCGTACAGAACAATTGTGGGATTTGTTGCTTCGAAAGAGAAACAGGGGCATTACAGGGAGTCCTTGACTTACCATCGCAAAGCCAGGGCGGTCGTTAAGGGAGCTTGCTCCTGATTTCATGGCCCTTTTTGCCATGGAGGCTAAGCGAATCGCTGTGGGTTGTTAAGTGAACCAGACGGTCATTAAGCGAATCTGACTTCCAATATTGACTTCGCCTGTCGGAAGCCGGCCGAGAAGGTCACAAATGACGATCAGATGACCCTGGGACACTGCAACCATCCTAAATGCATGCTGGTCGCTGATGTTGAGACGGTCGTAAGGGCGAGGACTCGTCATAGGTCACTTTTTTTTTGTGCCGTTGTAACTTGCAACGGTCCCTAAATGAAGTGTGTAAGTCGAGGAATACCTGGAGCCTGGTTCGGAGGCCTCATTCCCCGTGTTTTCCTGCTGATTTTTCCTCGGAATTTCTCCCTCTCCCCCTCCTCGCTTGTATATTTGACAGTAATTCCAAATATTTTATGTTTGACTCAATTTAAGAGGAAGCCTTGAAGGCCCCAATCGACTGGTTTATTTCCCAGTAAGAGGCATAAATCACGTGCAGCTTAGAAACAGTCAAAGATTTTGATGGAGTGTGCTGCTTTTTCGTGTTGAGATTGTGAGGTGGGACCTGTTTGCTATTGGCATCGTACGCTGGGACTGGCAAGAATTAGGAACAAAGAAAGTAAAATAGAAGAGAATGTTGGCAATGCAGGGGTGAACTGTGGGGGTCCTGGGTGCTCTCTGAGCTTGGGGGTTTTCTTGCGGACGTTTCATGACCCAACTATCTAACATCATCAGGGCTGGGAGGAGGAGGAAGAAGAAGAGGGGAACTGTGGGGTCCTGGGTGCTCTCTGAGCTTGGGGGTTTTCTTGCGGACGTTTCATGACCCAACTAGCTAACATCATCAGTGCTGGGAGGAGGAGGAGGAGGAGGAAGAAGAAGAGGGGGACTGTGGGGTCCTGGGTGCTCTCTGAGCTTGGGGATTTTCTTGCGGATGTTTCATGGCCCAATTAGGGAACATCATCAGTGCTAGAAGAGAGGAGGAGGAGGAGGAGGAGGAGGAGGAGGAGGAGGAGGAAGAAGCATCCTGGGTGTCCTCTGAGCTTGGTGGTTTTCTTGCAGATGTTTCATGACCCAACTAAGGAACATCATCAGGGCTAGATGGGAGTGAGGTTTGTGGGGGGTGGAAGAGGAGGAGGAGGAGGAAGACTATGGGGGTCCTTGGTGCTGTCTGAGCTTGTTGGTTTTCTTATGGACGTTTCATGACCCAACTAGGGAACATCATCAGGGCTAGAAGGAAGTGAGATTTGGGGGAGGAGGAGGACTGTGGGGTCCTGGTCCAGCTTGTTAGTTTTCTTGCGGATGTTTCATGACCCAGCTAGGTAACGTCATCAGTGCTAGAAGGGACTGGGTATGTGAGGAGGAGGAAGACATGGAGCAGGAGGAGACCCACGACTGTGGTGTCCTTGGTCCTCTTTGAGCTTAGCTGTTTCCTTGCAGACATTTCATGACCCAACTGGATAGCATCATCAGTGCTGGAAGAGGAGGAGGAGGACTGTGATGTCCTTGGTCCTTTCTGAGCTGGGCTGTTTTCTTACAGACATTTCATTAACCAAATTACGTAACATCATCAGTGCTAGAAGGGACCACAATGGAAGCCAAAGTGTCCGTTGATAAGCCAGACCGTCCTTAAGGCAGTTTCGCCTCATTTTACGACCTTTCCTGCCACCGTTGTTAAGCGAATCGCTGCAGCTGTTGAGCTAGCCACACAGTCGTTAAGTGAGTCGACCTTGCTGGTCAGGCAGTTGCGCAGAAGGGGTTCACGTGACCCCTCCAGGACTCTGCAAAACTGCCATAAATACAAGTCAGTGGCCAAGTGTTCTGAATTTCGATCACGTGACCACGGGGGGGGGGGGGGACACTGCCACTGTCGTCAGCGTGAAAAACGGCCCAAGGTCACTTTTTCCAGTGCCGTCATAACTCCGAATATCCACTCAATGAACTGTTGTAAGTCAAATAATGCAGAATATCATGCTTCCGATAGATGAAACTCTTCAAAGAACTTGGAGGCATTGTTTACCTTAAAGAATCTTTATTTTGAGTAGCCTAACTTCGGCACTGCATAATGGAAGCCAAAAGCTGAATTTCCCTCCCCTGAGCACATAGTATCCAAGCACAGTTCCCTCCTCCAATTAACAGTCATAAATCACATTCCCCAATTAGGTTGAAGTGCAGGCTTTCCCTCCAGTTCTCCAGCCCACCAATTCTTATCACCTCTTATTTCAATAACCTTGGTTCTCACACTAGGTCCAGTATTGTTCTGTCTGGCTAGACTCTCGTTCACATCCCCCCCTCCTCCCAGCATCATCTAACTCTAAAAGTATCTATCTATCTATCTATCTATCTATCTATCTATCTATCTATCTATCTATCTATCTATCTATCTATCTATCTATCTATCTATCATCTATCTATCTAACTAGCTATATATATCTATCTACCTACCTACCTATTATATCTATCTATTACAGTGGTTCTCAACCTTTTTAATGCCGCAACCCCCAACCAGTCGTAAGTCGAGGACTACTCAACCAGTCGTAAGTCGAGGACTACTCAACTGGTGCAGCACCGTTTGCAGAATGGGACTTTGGCGGGCTCAGCAGGGCAGACACAGCCTGGACAATTCCCATTGGCTTTTGAAAGCCAGTAGAATTAGACTCTATTCAAGAGAGTCTATTCTATTGGCTTTCAAAAGCCAATAGAATAAAAGGGAGTAGCACAGCTAAGGAAAAGGGGGGGAAAAATGGCGGACTGCGTTGTTTGGTGACCCCCGTGAAATGGTCGTTCGACCCCAAATGGGGTCCCGACCCACAGGTTGAGAACCACTGATCTATTATATCTATCTATTATATGAAAATGGTTGCATCTCTAACTGTTGTCAGAGCAAAAACATCCAATGTTAGCACTGTTGACACAGGGGTCCCCAACCCTCGGGCCACCGGCCACTACCGGCCTGTGGCCTAATGGCTACTGGTCTACGTGAGTGGCCAGCTGTTACATACGCAAGGCCCCCTTCGCGCAAACCTCGTTGCAGGCGCTCACGGCCCCCCTCGTGACAGCCTCGTTGCGGGCCCTTGTAGCCCCCCCATTCCTGCGGGTATCATTGTGAACAAAGCAGCTGTGCACACGTCCTGTCCCCCCCCCACAAAATCATCCCCTCTTTCCCCCCTCCCCCCCTGGAAAGTTTGGGGAACTTACTAGAAGACCTCCAACTTTGTTATTATTATATAACTCTAGAATAAAGCACTCTTGTCTGGCGCCTCGCAGATTCGCCTGAAGTTTGGGGCTGCTTGTCAACAGGACCATAATTATTGCAAATCGGTACCCGACATGTTCCGGGGTTCAGATGTGTCCTCCCTTCCTCTTTGGGTGCCAGCAGGATGCCGCTCCAGCTGTCTCTCTGATGCCAGGCTGGGGCACTGCCAGTTCCTTTGTGCCAAGGCGGCAAATCCCACCGGAGGCGGTTTCACCCCCCCTCCCCCCGGTCTCACTGTTCTCTCCTCCATCTGTACATTTATTTATCGGCTCCGGCTGAGTCTGCCCTAGTTATATCCTTCCCAGAAAGAGGAGATAAAATGCCGTCGGATTAGGAGGAGAAAAAATGACAGTTTGGGCGTGCAGACGAAATCTCATTTTAATACATTAATGCACGTTCAAAGTGACGATAAAACTTTATTCCTTTCTTCTGTCCTGTTCCTGCCGGTGCAAGCAAAGCTGCTTCCCCTAAAGGGCTTGGTGTAATCCTCGATTTATGACCACGTTTCCGTTGCCAAGTGAGACCGTTGTTCGGTGAGCTTTGCCTCGTTTTGCGACCTGTGTTGCCACCGTTTTTATGGGAATCACTGCAGTGGTGAAGTGAGTGACACGGTTGTTAAGTGAATCTGGCTTCTCCTGTTGACTTTGCTTGTCAGAAGGTCGCAAAAGGGGATCACGTGACCCCCCAGGACACTGCGACCGTCGTAAATATGAGCCGGTGGCCAAGCGGCTGAAGTTTGATCATGTCACCACGGGGATGCTGGAACAGTTGTAAATGTGAAATTGGAAATTGGGACACTTTTTTTTTCTCTGTGGTAAGATCTGGGATACAGAATTTTCTTGGCAATGAGAACAATTATTCAGTGGAACAAAGAATAGAATAGAATAGAATAGAATAGAATAGAATAGAATAGAATAGAATAGAATAGAATAGAATTTGGAATAGAATTTGGAATAGAATTTGGAATAGAATAGAATAGAATGGAATGGAATGGAATGGAATAGAATGGAATAGAATAGAATAGAATTTGGAATAGAATAGAGAATAGAATAGAATAGAATAGAATAGAATAGAATAGAATAGAATAGAATAGAATAGAATAGAATAGAATAGAATTTGGAATAGAATTTGGAATAGAATTTGGAATAGAATTTGGAATAGAATTTGGAATAGAATTTGGAATAGAATAGAATTTGGAATAGAATAGAATTTGGAATAGAATAGAATAGAATAGAATTTGGAATAGAATAGAATGGAATGGAATGCAATGGAATGGAATGGAATAGAATAGAATAGAATTTGGAATAGAATAGAATAGAATTTGGAATAGAACAGAACAGAATTTGGAATAGAATAGAATAGAATAGAATAGAATAGAATAGAATAGAATAGAATAGAATAGAATTTGGGATAGGATAGGATAGGATAGGATAGAGCTGGAAGCCACCTTGGAGGTCTTCTAGTCCAGCCCCCTGCTCAAACAGGAGAACCTAAACCATCTCAGACAAGTGACTGTCCAGTCTCTTCTTCAAAACCTCCAGTCATGGAATGCCCACGATTTCTGAAGGCAAAGCTGTTCCACTGATTGGACAACCATTTGTCTGGCATGGTATAAGGTCTCCTGCCTTGAGCAGTGGGTTGGACTAGAAGACCTCAGAGGTCCCTTCTGACTCTGTTGTTCCTGCTTTGTAACTTTCCAAGCTCATTTCACAAGCCGGGCCAGGTGGATAAACGTGGCCTCCCGAGAAAGAGCCCGATAGCATCCTTGCACCAACTATATTCTGAATTGCCGTAGCAACGGTTGCTAAGACAACCGAGGGGCTTTGCTCGATTGGGTGAGGAAGATGCTGGGAAGGGAGGGGCAGATGGTTTGGTCCCTGGCTGAGTTGGAGGCAGATTAGAGGGAAAATGAGGAAGAATGTTTCAAATCCTCATTTATTTATTTTTAAGAGAAATAGGGACACACTGCTTGTGGCGCATTAATCTGAGAGACCATAATGAAAACAACGGCATTGAGAAAAGTGACATGACCATTTTTCACGCTTACGACCGTCGCAGCATCCCCCCCGTGGCCATGTGATCAAAATTTGGACGCTTGGCAACCGACTCACATTTATTACGGTCGCAGTGTCCCCGGGGGTGTCATGTGATTCCCTTCCATCCATTCAAATGTTTTTCAAACTTGGGCACTTTTAAGTACCTAATGCATTCCTTATTTTAATGCCTTGCAGGTAGTCTTCATTCGGTGACCGTAACAATGGCTGGCAACTCAGTCGTTAAGCAAGGCGGTCACTAAATGAAACCACGACCGCCCTTACGGTTTAACTTTCAATGTTTCCTTTCCTTTGTGGACCTGCGAAAGCTCATAAATTGCAAAGTTCTTTTTTCATCACCACTGTAACTGCGAGCAGTTGCTAAATGAGGGAGTAATAATAATAATAATAGTAAAGTTGGAAGGGACCTTGGAGGTCATCTAGTCCAACCCCCTGCTCAGGCAGGAAACACTACACCATTTCGGACAGATGGCTGTCCAGTCTCTTCTTAAAAACTTCCAGTGTTGGAGCATTTAGTGCTTTTGGAGGCAGGTTGTTCCACTGGTTAATTGTTCTACCTGTCAGGAAGTTTTTCCTTAGTTTCAGATTGCTTCTCTTCTTGCTTAGTTTCCACCCGTTGCTTCTTGTCCTGCCTTCAGGGACTTTGGAGAATAGCTTGACTGCCTCTTCTTTGGGGCAGCTCCCCAAATACTGGAAGACTGCTATCATGTCCCCCCTCATCCTTCTCTTCATTAAACTAGACATATACCCAATTCCAGCAACCGTTCCTTATATGCTTTTAGCCTCTAGTCCCCTAATCATTTTTGTTGGAATAGGTTCCACCGAGATATGAACTCGGATCGCTGGATTCAGAGTCCAGAGTCATTAAACAAGGACAATATTTAAAAAGTTGCAGTTTGTTGAAACTTTCTGAGATGGCCTGGGAGTTCAAACATCTCTGGCGAACTGATGGTGCGCCAAGATCTGATTTTTGCAAACTTTTCCAAAATAGAAATATTCCAGGTTATTGAAATGTAGAGTTTTGCTTGTTTTGTTTTGAGTCTTGATATGGGATCAGCTTTGTGCTATTGTTTTGTGTGTAATGTTTGCCGAATTGTCGATGTAAAATCCTACAGCCCTTTGTGGAAAAAGGGTGTGTCGCATGTCAGGAGAGTTGTGTGTTGATGAATCTTTACGCCTTTCTCCAAGATTGTCCTCCTTGCAGCCTATTTGAAACAGATTTGCATAATACAGTTCTCAATTATTTCTCTTATTATAGCCTGGGGTGGGTGTTATAATAAAATGCACTTCTTTGTAAATTCAGCTGCAAATTCAGGAAATTCCACTGCAAACTCAGTAAATTGAAACCCAAGTTCGTAAAATTCAAACTGCAAAATCAGAAAATTCAGCTGCAAATTCTGAAAATTCAGCTGCAAATTCAGAAAATCCCACTGCAACTGAGTAAATTGAAACCCAAGTTCGTAAAATTCAGACTGCAAAAATCAGGAAATGCAGCTGCAAATTCTGAAAATTCAGTTGCTGATTCAGGAAATTCCACTGCAAACAGTAAATCAAAACCCAAGTTCATAAAATTCAAACTGCAAAATCAGGAAATGCAGCTGCAAATTCTGAAAATTCAACTGCTGATTCAGGAAATTCCACTGCAAACAGTAAATCAAAACCCAAGTTCGTAAAATTCAAACAGCAAAATCAGAAAATTCAGCTGCAAGTTCTGTAAATTCAGCTGGAAATTCAGGAAATCCCACTGCAAACTCAGTAAATCGAAACCCAAGTTCGTAAAATTCAAACGGGAAAATCAGGAAACGCAGCTGCAAATTCTGTAAATTCAGCTGCAAGTCCAGAAAGTCCGATTGCCGATTCAAAAGCATCAGCTGTAAATTCCAAAAAGTTCAGCTGTAAATTTAGAAAAGTCGATGGCCCATTCACAAAATGCGGCTGCAAAATTCAGAGAAGTCAAACTACAAATCCAGAAAAAGGGAGGATTTTGGACAGGAGCGAAATTTGGGGCTGTGCACTGGCACAAAAATGCTACGTGAAGACGGTTTTCCCTCCAGCGGGAACCAAGCCAGTTGCCTCCCACTCTGAGTGTGTAGCTCGAAAGCGCAAAATGAGTTTGGAGACGAAAAGTGAATACAGTAGAAAGTTGGTAGCTGTTTACTGGAAACGTGATTTTGACCTCCCCACATATGACTCATAACGGCGGGCGGGCGGAACATGGAGATTCCAGGCCTGTGAAATTTGGGGGCGGGCAGGACTCTTGGGAATTGTGGGTTCCTGTGTGTTGTTGTGATGTGGAACTGGCAACCAGCATCTGAATGGCCGGGGAAGTGAGCTGGCTTGGGGGGGGGGGAGGGTCACTGGCCAAGGCAGGTGAGTGCAAGGCACTAGTGCAAAACTACGTTTATTTCCTGAAAATCTCAACATCTCCAAACTAGTGCAAAATATGTTTATTTCCTGAAAACCTTAAGTCTCAAAACTAGTGCAAAATTATGTTTATTAACTGAAAATATCAGTGTCCCAAAACTACGTTTATTTCCTGAAAATCTTAATGTCCCAAAACGGGGAAAGAGGGTCTTTTGCTACGTACAGAGTGCACCGCCCATTCTTTGCAATCCGTGGTGTTAGTCCTCAGCAAGTAGTCAAAAAGAAGGGAACGGTCCCCCCTCCCTTTGTGGAAGTGGAAGTCTCGGTTGTGCAGGTGGTCCTCGTTTAGTGACCATCATTGAGACCGGCAACTCAGTCGTTAAGTGAAGCGGTCGCTAAGGGAGAGCAAGACCACTTAACAATCTGGTATCCTTTGCTTTACAGACCCGTAAAGAGATTGTGCGGGCAGTTTCAACTTATGACCAAAACTGGGAGCAGACTTGCCTTTGATACGTGAGTCATGCCCCACCGTTGTTAAGTGAATCATGCCGTCATTAACTGAATCTGGCTTTCCCCATTGACTTCGCTTGTCGGATGCTGTTTGGGAAGGTTGCAAATGCTGATCATGTGACCCCCCCCCAGGCCACTGAAGTTGTTCTTAAACACATGTTGTTTATCAAGTGCCTGGATTTTGATCACGTGATCCTGGCGATACTGTGACGGTCCTAAGTGTGAGGACCGGTTCTGAGTCCCTTTTTTTAGTGCCTTTGTAACCTCGAATAGTTGTAACTCAAGGAGTGAGTAGAAAAGGCAAGGTTTGGTCGCAAAGTGACTTTTCCATCATTGTCATAACTGTGAACGGTTGCTAAATGAGGCAGTCACTAAATGAGGACGATCTGAAGAGCATTTGGAGCCCTTTGCCGGGAGGTTCTCTTTGATTGGAAGTCTTCCGCAAGAGGCTGAGTCTCCATCTCTCAAAAATACTTCAGAGGTCCCTGTCCCAAGCCAGGGGTGGTTGGGTAAGACTGGATGACCTCTGGGGTCACTTCCAAGTCTAGGATTTTGCTATGGGTAGCAGTGTGAAACCCCCAAGGAGTGACAAAGTTGTGGATGCTCCATCACTGGGGTGTTTTGAAGAAGAGATTGGACAACGATCGATCTGAAATGATATAGGGCAGGGATAGACAACCTTGGCTCTTTTTATGACTTGTGGACTTCAACTCCCAGAATTCCTAAGCCAGCATGGGGGAACTATGGCCCCCTTCATGACTGGTGGACTTCAACTCCCAGAATTCCTAAGCCAGCATGGGGAACTATGGCCCCCTTTATGACTCGTGGACTTCAATTCCCAGAACTCCTGAGCCAGCATGGGGGAACTATGACCCCCTTCATGACTGGTGGACTTCAACTCCCAGAATTCCTGAGCCAGCATGGGGAAACTATGACCCCCTTCATGACTGGTGGACTTCAACTCCCAGAATTCCTGAGCTAGCATGGGGGAACTATGGCCCCTTCATGACTGGTGGACTTCAACTCCCAGAATTCCTAAGCCAGCATGGGGAACTATGGCCCCCTTCATGGCACGTGGACTTCAACTCCCAGAATTCCTGAGCCAGCATGGGGGAACTATGGCCCCCTCATGACTCGTGAACCTCAACTCCCAGAATTCCTGAGCCAACATGGGGGAACTATGGCCCCCTTCATGACTCGTGGACTTTAACTCCCAGAATTCCTCAGCCAGCCATGCTGAGGGGAAAGGGAGAGTTTCCATGCTGAGCCATTGCTGGCTCAGGAATTCTGGGAGTTGAAGTCCACGAGTCATAAAAGAGCCAAGGTTGCCTATCCCTGGTATAGGGTTTCCTGCCTGAGCAGGGGGTTGGACTAGATGACCTCCCAAGGTCCCTTCCAACTCTGTTATTCTGACTTTAAATGCTGCTGGATAGACTAGACCAGTGATGGCGAATCTTTGAGAGACCGAGTGCCCAAACTGCAACCCAAAGCCCACTTATTTATAAGCCGGGTGCCGGGTGGTCATGGCCCACTGGGTGGGCATGGCTGTGGTGGTCATAGCAGATTGGGTGGGTATGGCCAAGGTGGGCGTGATCACCTCAGTGTTGCTCGTGGGGAGGGACGCCTGTGGGGGGTGGGCAGGGTTGGGGGAGATCCAGGGGGTCTCTGGCAGGTGGGGCGGTGGGCAGGAGGTTCATCCTGCAGGTCAGACGAGGCAAGGTGGGGGTGCCATTGCCATGGGGCAAGGTAAGGGCCGGGGTGGCTGCTGCCTGACACCATCGGCCCCCGCACACAGAGGCCAACAAGCGCATGGGGGCCCGACAGTGTCCGTCAGCAACCACAGCCTGCCGGCCCCTCAACTGGTGCACTCTGGGGGTCCACAGCCCGCCGCCAGCAGTTCAAAGAAGCCACCTCTGAGCTGGATGGCCAGCTGACAGCTGAAGAGGCGATGCAGTGGGTCGTGCCCAGGAAAAGAAGAGCATGTGAAGTCAGGAGGGATGGGACGGGGGGAGGGAAACCAGCCCTGCCGTGATGCATCCGGCCACGTGGGACCTCGGCGAGTTAGCGGGCGGCTGGTTGAAGAGGGACAGTTGCCATCTCTGGGGCATGGTGCACATGCCCATAGAGAGGGCTCTGAGTGCCGCCTCTGGCACCCGTGCCATAGGTTCGCCACCACTGGACTGGACTAGACTAGACTAGACTAGACTAGACTAGAATAGAATAGAATAGAATAGAATAGAATAGAATAGAATAGAATAGAATAGAATAGAATAGAATCTTTATTGAGAATAGAATAGAATAGAATAGAATCTATTGAGAATAGAATAGAATATTGAGAATAGAATAGAATAGAATGGAATAGAATAGAATCTTTATTGAGAATAGAATAGAATAGAATAGAATAGAATAGAATAGAATAGAATATTGAGAATAGAATAGAATAGAATATTGAGAATAGAATAGAATCTTTATTGAGAATAGAATAGAATCTTTATTGAAAATAGAATAGAATAGAATAGAATCTTTATTGAGAATAGAATAGAATCTTTATTGAGAATAGAATAGAATCTTTATTGAAAATAGAATAGAATAGAATAGAATCTTTATTGAGAATAGAATAGAATCTTTATTGAGAATAGAATAGAATAGAATAGAATAGAATAGAATAGAATAGAATAGAATAGAATAGAATAGAATGATGGGATGGGATCGAATAGAACAGGATAGAATAGAATAGAATAGAATAACAGAGTTGTAGGGGACCTTGGAGGTCTTCTAGTCCAACCCCCTGCTCAGGCAGGAAACCCTCCCATTTCAGACAAATATTTTCCTTCCTTCTCAATGTTATCTCGCTGCTCTGGCTCTAAAACATGCTTCACACCTAAGAGGGTCTCCTGCCTTGAGCAGAGGGTTGGACTAGAAGACCTCCAAGGTCCCTTCCGACTCGGTTCTTCCGTTCTGTTCTATAAATAATCTGCTATGTACAGCCGACAAGGGAACGGAAGAACAGAAAGCTCTGATCTTCCCTCTTCACCCAGATTGGACTGCCCTTCCCGGTGGTCTCCCATCCTTTGCACCCCAATTCTGAAGCCTGTGGGGGTGCCGGCCTCCCTTCTCGCTGACTGACATATATTCCATAGACGTGTTCCTGTCGGTTACCCAACAGGGGGGAAATAATATTTTTCGCCACGTACAGAGTGCATCACCCCCTCTTTGCCAAACCTCTGGTTTAGTCCCCAGTTGTCAAAGGAAGAGAAAGGTCACCCACCCATTTCTGGAAGCGGACGCGTGGACCTCTCGGGCTCTGCAGGTTGTCCTCGTTTAGTGGCTATCATTGGGACTGGCCACTCAGTCGTTAAATGAAGCCTTCCCCTGCTGAGACAGCGGTGGAAAAGCGACAAAAAACAAACAAACAAACTCCCAAACAGCTGGATTCCTGGCTCCGTTCTCTCTCTCTTTTTTTTTCTTTTTTCCCTTTCGCTCCAAACTCTCCTCCCCTCCCGCCTGCTTTTGGCAGCCGGCGAGTTAACCGTCTCTAATCCTCAGAGAAAAAAGTCTGTTCCAGCGAATTTGTTTGGGGAAACTGAGTCGGGGCCGGAGGGGTTAAGCCGGTGGGGAAAGAGGCGGGGGGGGGAGTAGGGGGGGTGGGCTGGAGTAAGGAGCTGGGAGACCAAGAGGCAGGAATTTCTCTTGCTCTTCCCGCAGAGCGCGCGGCTCATCCGTCCGGGCATGGTGCGCACCCGGGAGGGGAAGGCTTCTAAACAGCCCTTTCCCCTCTGAGATGGACCTTGCACCCTCCTCCTCCTCCTCCTGCTAGTAATTTGAGGCAGCCAGCTTGCCTGGGCATCGGTGCTCCGAGGTAGGGAGAACCGCCGCGTTGCAAGATGACCGAAGTCTTGGTGCAACAGACCAACTTGACTCACGAACATGTGGACCACTGCTCTTTGGATAGCCTGGAGGAGCCCCCCGCGGACAAGAGACCCCCCAACACCGGCATCAAGCTGTGGGGCAGGGTGCGGAGCAAGTTCCTTCGACACAAGGTGCGGTGGGGGGGGCTGGGGGGTGTCTGCTTATCCCCTGCTGAGTCCGTGCTCCTTTGCCGTCAATGCGCAAATTCTAAGAATTTGGAGAGAGACACACAGAGAGAGTAGAATAGAATAGAGCTGGAAGGGACCTTGGAGGTCTTCTAGTCCAGCTCCCTCCCCTCCCCCCCCCCCCCCCCGCTCAAGAACCTACACCTGGCTTGTCCTTGCGCCGGAGGTTTGAGTTCGCACAACACCCTTAAGTCTGGGTTGGAGTAGCCTCTTGCAAAACGCACCGTGTCTGCGGTGCGCAAGCTTCCCACTTAAGATGCAAATATTGGCTTTGGGTTCGGCGTCGGCGCTCGCCCAGTTATGATGATTTGTTCCAGCGGATCCCCAGGGAATCCGCTGCCCCGCCCCGCCCCGCATGGCTTGGCCGGGATCCTTTTGTTGCGCGGCAGCTGTTGCGACGGTTCCCCTGCGCCAGGAAAAACCGTTTTGCCTGGCAGCCCATCCCAGCGGTGTCGAAACGGGGTTTAGGGATGTTTCTGACTCTTGCAGGGATTTTTGCTTTTTTTTTTTAGACTAAGGGGGTCTCCAGGGGTGAGCGGGGGGGGGATTTTTGCAGCGGGAGAGCTTGTAGGGGAGGAAGAAAGCTGGGGGACCAAGGTGTGATTTAGGGGGAAGCCCCCCTCTGTAATCCCCAATATAATCAGTGCGTTTTTGAAGGTCAAATAGCCCAGGTCTTAAGCAGATTATCCCTCTTGCATAATCTGGCAGCTGCTGAGTGGCTTAGATGGAGGGGGGGTGTAAATAAATTAAATTAAAAATTAAATTAAATTAAAAATTAAATTAAATTAAAAATTAAATTAAATTAAAAATTAAATTAAATTAAATTAAATATATGCAGGTAGTCCTGGACTTACAAACATTCGTTTAGTGGCCGTTCAAAGTTACAAAGGAACTGAAAAAAGTGACTTATGACCATTTTTTATATATATAACAAGGGAGGGAGGGAGGAGGAAAGAAGTAAAGAAGTGAAGGGAGGGAGGGAGGGAAGGAAGAAAGGAAGGAGAGAAGGAAGGAAGGGAAGGGAAGGAAGGAAAGAAGGAAGGAATGGGAGGAAGGAATGGTAGAAAGGAAGAGAAGGAAGGAAGGAAAAGATGGGAGGAAGGGAAGAAAGAAAGGAAGAGAAGGAAGGAAGAAGGAAGGAAGGAAGGAAAGAAGGAAGGAAGGAAGGAAGGGATGGGAGGAAGGGAAGAAAGGAAGGAAGAGAAGGAAGGAAGGAAGAGATGGGAGAAAGGGAAGAAAGAAAGGAAGAGAAGGAAGGAAGGAAGGAGAGAAGGAAAGAAGGAAGGAAGAGATGGGAGGAAGGGAAGAAAGGAAGGAAGAGAAGGAAGGAAGGAGGGATGGGAGGAAGAGAAGAAAGAAAGGAAGAGAAGGAAGGAAGGAAGAAGAGATGGGAGGAAGGGAAGAAAAAAGAAGACAAGGAAGGAAGGAGAGAAGGAAGGAAGGAAGAGATGGGAGGAATGGAAGAAAGAAAGAAAGAGAAGGAAGGAAGGAGAGAAGGAAAGGAAGGAAGGAAGGAAGGAAGGAAGGAAGGAAGGAAGGAAGAGATGGGAAGGAAGAGAAGGAAGGAAGGAAGAGATGGGAGAAAGGGAAGAAAGAAAGGAAGAGAAGGAAGGAAGGAGAGAAGGAAAGAAGGAAGGAAGAGATGGGAAGAAAGGAAGGAAGAGAAGGAAGGAAGGAGGGATGGGAGGAAGGGAAGAAAGAAAGGAAGAGAAGGAAGGAAGAAGAGATGGGAGGAAGGGAAGAAAAAAGAAGACAAGGAAGGAAGGAGAGAAGGAAGGAAGGAAGGAAGACATGGGAGGAATGGAAGAAAGAAAGGAATAGAAGGAAGGAAGGAGAGAAGGAAAGGAAGGAAGGAAGGAAGAGATGGGAAGGAAGGAAGGAAGGAAGGAAGGAAGGAAAGTGTACTCTGCACATGGTCAAGAAACAGCTTTTGGAATGCATCCTCCACCCAATGTGACTCCTGAGGCTAAAAGGGCCTTTAATAACTGGCCAAAAACATTGGCTACAGTTTGCCACTCTCTTCAGTAAAAGGAACAAACCTTTGGAAGGCACAACAGTGTATTTGTGTGTGTCTGTGTGAGCTAAAAGCTGCCCCAGGTGGGTCAGTTTATAGCATGCTTGTGAGTAGGAGAATTTGATCGTCCCCTTTGCGTTTTTAAACGGCAAATTCCCTTTAAAGCTGCTTTGAAAGTGGTTTGTGTCAGTTTCCTAGTTCTAACTAGGGTGGGGGTCCTTAGTTTTTTTTTGGGGGGGGGGGCTTGGGCATCTGGGAAGACTCAAACTCCGGGGTGGGTGGGAGCATCGTTCTGGAGGGGAAGATTTTTGAGCAAAAAAAGGGGGCAGACACTGCCTTTGGCTATAACATCCTCACTGGTTTTGGGAGTGGGTTAAGGGTGGGGTGTGGGGGGATCATTGAATCTTTCCCCCATATGGAGGGAAGGGGAGCCCCCTGCCTTGAACCCCGGACTCAACCGAAGAGTTGGCTTCCCCGTTTGGGCAGTTTTCTTCCTTTCCTGGTTGACGGAGATGCTTTTATCTGCAAGTTCTCTTTGTAATTTTGTGCTTTCGAAGATAACCATGGAGCAAGGATTGGGGGGGGGGGAGAATGCTGGCTCGGAGATTTGGGGGGTGGGCTGGGCTGGGGGGCAAAGAGTGGTGGCACCAAGGCTGGGGACCCCCCCCCTTCTGACTCCAGCCCCTTGCCTCCCCTTCGGCTGGCTTGCTAAGATCGTCTCTGCACAGTGCCTGAAATTCAGAGATGGTGTGGATACAAACCACAATGTTTGCATCCACACCAGGTGGTCCTCGACTTACGACCGCAATTGAGCCCCAAAACAACAATCTTTGTATCCACACCAGGTGGTCCTCGACTTACAACCGCAGCCTAGCCCAAAATTTCTGCTGCGGTTGTTGAGTTTTGCCCCGTTTTACGACTTTCCTTTCTGCCTTTGTTAAGGGAATCCCTGCCGTTGTTAAATTAGTCACACGGTCGCTAAGTGAATCTGGCTTCCCCCACTGACTTTGCTGGGCAGAAGGCCGCGCCAAGGGGGATCTTCTGACACCCCCCTTGGACGTTGCGTCCGTCATAAATAGGAGTCGGTTGCCAAGCGTCCGAATGTTGATCGGGTGAGCACAGGGAACACTGCAACGGTCGTAAGTTGCGTCCTTTCGGCAACGTCGTAAGGTTGGTCACTGAATGAACGTGATTGTTAAGTCGAGAACTGAGAAGAACGATGCATTTTTCTGCAAGGAGGTTAAAGCAATCGATCCAGGGTTTTTAAAATAGATCTTTCCGGACTTTTAGACTTGAGTTTCACCGGCTTGCAAAATTGGAGGGACTCGGGTGCCGTCTTGTCGGGCTGGGGATTGTGCGGAAAAACGACACTTTCTCTTGTGTAAGCATTTTCAGAGGCTCTGCTGATCTTGTCTCTTGGGAACCGATCCCGCCGTTTGCTCTCTCATTGTCTCTCTCTCTCTCTCTCTTTCACTCTTCCTCAATTTCACTGAGCATTTTTTTTTTTTTTTTTTGGTATATATCCAGTTCACTAAGCAGAATATTTTCTGGCCTTGAGACAAAAGGAGGGGGAGCTGCGTGTTTGCGCGAGAGTGCGTTTGTGTGTTTGCACGCAACTCGCACCTGTATTCAGAGATTGGCACCTGCAGTTCAGAAAAGGGTAAAGCTGTTTTATTATGTTTCTATATGCATATCAAAACAGTAGTTTTTCAACCTGCGGCACTTGGAGATGTGTGTGGACTTCAAGTCCCAGAATTCCTCAGCCAGCGTGCATGGATGTCAACTCCCAGAATTCCCCAGCCAGCATACATGGACTTCAACTCCCAGAATTCCCCAGCCAGCGTGAATGGCTGTCAACTCCCAGAATTCCCCAGCCAGCATGCGTGGACATCGACTCCCAGAATTCCCCAACCCCTTTTGCAACCTTCTGACAAGCAAAGTCAATGGGGGAAGCCAGATTCACTTAACAATCATGTGTTTAACTTAACAACTGCAGTAATTCCCTTAACAATCGTAGCAGCAAAGCTCATAAAACGGGGCAAAATTTATTTATTTATTTATTTATTTATTTATTTATTTATTTATTTATTAAAATTTATAGACCGCCCCACTCCCGCAGGACTCCGGGCGGCTAACAATAAAAACACCATATAACATGACAAAACAAACAATACAATAACATTCATCCAGGGGTCGGATTTTATAAACTCCAGGCCTGCCGGAAAAGCCAGGTCTTAAGCAGCTTACGGAAGACCAACAGGGTGGGAGCGGTCCTAATCTCCGGGGGGAGCTGGTTCCGAGACGTGGGTGCCGTCACAGAGAAGGCCCTCCCCCACGGCCCCGCCAAATGGCACTGCTTGGCCGACGGGACCTGAAGGAGGCCCAGCCTGTGGGATCTAACCGGACGAAGGAAACTATGAGGTAGTAGGCGGTCTCGCAAGTAGCCTGGCCCTGAGCCATCTAGAGCTTTAAACTGTCTCACTGCTGGAAAAGTTGGGCTCAGTTGTGGTCATAAGTCGAGGACTGCCTGTGATTCTGAGTTAGTGGCCCTTTCCAAATCAATCAAATCTATCAGGATACACCTGGAAAGGACCTTGGAGGCCGTGTAGTCCAGGGGTAGGCAACCTTGGCTCTTTTATGACTTGTAGACTTCAACTCCCAGAATTCCTGAGCCAGCCAGCTCAGGAATTCTGGGAGTTGAAGTCCACAAGTCATAAAAGAGCCCAGGTTGCCTACCCCTGCTCTAGTCCAATCCTCTGCTGCCATCGGAATCACCAATCATGATCACAATGGCGATTGGAATCAGAATCAGGGCGCTGATTCACGATCAGCAGGCGAGCTCTCTTAAGATCCCTTTCGCTTCTTTACCTTCCGCTGCCTGACCTTACATGATCGTCCTTCTCAGTGCAAATCTTTCTGATCTTCTCTACGGTTGCCATGCCTTTCTCTTTAAAATTCATTTTTTTGCCGCACACCCTGGGGTGGGGAGAGGGGGGGGAATTCATCTGGCTAAAACCAGCAAAAGTGGAGGCGTCGGTAATTAATCTTAGGGATGTAATTAGTAGCACTCTTTCTTCCTTCCCCCGCTGTAACTTCAGTTCTGCACTTCCAGATTGTGTTTCTGATACCGCCGAAGTGGAAATCTAGGTGAATTCAGGCGTTTTGCGCTCAAACGTGCGGTCTCCAATTCTGGATAACCAAGTGGGTCAGGCGAGATTTTTATTGTGACCGCGAGGATATTACCACAGTCATAGGTGCGAAGACTAGTTATAAGTCGCTTTTTCAGTGCTGTTGTAAGTTTGAACAGTTGCTAAGTGAGGATGGTAAGTTGAGGACAATCAGTGTTTGTCTGAAATGGTATATAGGATTTCCTGCCTGAGCAGGGGGTTGGCCTAGAAGACCTCCAAGGTCCCTTTCAACTTCTATTCTATTCTATTCTATTCTATTCTATTCTATTCTATTCTATTCTATTCTATTCTATTCTATTCCATATTCCATATTCCATATTCCATATTCTATTCCATTCCATTCCATATTCTATTCTATTCTATTCCATTCCATTCTATTCCATATTCTATTCCATATTCTATTCTATTCTATTCTATTCTATTCTATTCTATTCTATTCTATTCTATTCTATTCCATATTCTATTCTATTCCATTCCATATTCTATTCTATTCTATTCCATTCCATTCCATTCCATTCCATATTCTATTCCATATTCTATTCTATTCTATTCTATTCTATTCTATTCTATTCTATTCCATTCCATTCCATATTCTATTCTATTCCATATTCTATTCTATTCTATTCTATTCCGTATTCTATTCCATTCCATATTCTATCCTATCCTATCCTATAGTCTATATTCTATTCTATTCTATTCTATTCTATTCTATTCTATTCCATTCCATTCCATTCCATATTCTATTCCATTCCATTCCATATTCTATTCTATTCTATTCTGTTCTGTTCTATTCTATTCTATTCCATTCCATTCCATATTCTATTCTATATTATTCTATTCTATTCTATTCTATTCTATTCTATTCTATTCTATTCTATTCTATTGCATTCCATTCCATTCCATATTCTATTCTATATTATTCTATTCTATTCCATATTCTGTTCTATTCTATTCTATTCTATTCTATTCTATTCTATTCTATTCTATTCTATTCTATTCTATTCTATTCTATTCTATTCCATATTCTATTCCATTCCATATTCTATCTTATCCTATCCTATCCTTTCCTATAGTCTATATTCTATTCTATTCTATTCTATTCTATTCTATTCTATTCTATTCTATTCTATTCTATTCTATTCTACTCTACTCTACTCTATACTCTACTCTACTCTACTCTACTCTACTTTACTCTACTCTACGCCACTCCACTCCACTCCACTCCACTCCATTCCATTCCATATTTTATTCCATATTCTATTCTATTCCATATTCCATTCCATATAAAATAAAATAAAACAAGCAAGGCCAGGACCTTTTGTTAAAACACGAAGCGGAAATTCTGCAGACGTGTTCCGGGGTGGGCAATCTGCTTCCCCCCCCCCCACACACCCACCGTTTAATTTTTAGACGTCTAGAGTCTCTGTCCTTGGCTCAAATGCCCACCTCTTCTGCTTGCTGCCCGCAAGATCCAGACGGTCCATCTGTGCTAAATTCGAAAATATCTCCGGAACCATCCGCTCCACCAGGCCTTTTTTTTTTTTTTTTTTTTTGGCAAAGCAGCCTCCGCTCGTGGAAGGACTTTTAATCAGGCACTTCAATCTTTTTTTAAAAGTCTACGGAGGCTCTCGTCATCCAGGTCGCGGATGATCCCAAAGGTTGCTTTTTTCAGGACTGGACTTTCTTGTTTTTCCTTTGAAGACGTTTCGCTTCTCCTCCTAGAAGCTTCTTCAGCTCTGACCGGATGGTGGGGAATGGAAGGATTTATACTCCTTGCAGACAGCCGGTCATTTGCCTTCTTTTAGAGGGTCCTTGAAGCCACCTGGAGATTTACCTGTGTCCTCAGGGTCACCTGAGCGGTGCAAATGGGTGTGGCCCATTTTTAAGGGGGGCAAATCCAAAAGCGTAATTTAATGGACCAGCTTGGCTTTTTATGACTTCCTCAGAGGGGGTATTATCCCCCCTTTCCACTGAGTTGAGAGAAGCAACGGATGGAAACCAATCAAGAAGAGAAGCGACCTGGAACTAAGGAGAAACTTAACCTAACAGTTAGAACAATTAACCCGTGGAACAACCTGCCTCCAGAAGCGGTGAATGCTCCATCACTGGAGGTTTTTAAGAAGAGACTGGACAGCCATTTGTCTGAAATGGTACTATAGGGTTTCCAACATTATTATTATTATTAACAACCTGCCTCCAGAAACTGTGAATGCTCCAACACTGGAAGTTTTCAAAAGAGACTTGACAGCCATTTGTCTGAAAAGGTATATAGGGTTTCCTGCCTGAGCAGGGGGTTGGACTAGATGACCTCCAAGGTCCCTTCCAACTATTATTATTATTATTATTATTATTATTATTATTATTATTACCCTAGAAAGAGTCCAGAGAACAGCAACTAAAATGCTTAAAGGTCTGGAGACTAAAATATATGAAGAACCGTTGCAGGAATTGAGTATGTCTAATTTAATGAAAAGAAGGATTAAGGGGGAGGCGATAGCAGTGTTCCAATATTTGAGAGGTTGCCACAAAGAAGAAGGGGGGGGGGTTTCCCACCTATTCTCCAAAGCGCCTGAAGGCCGGAGAAGAAGCAATGGATGGAAACTAACTAAAGACAGAAGCAACCTGGAACTAAGGAGAAACTTCCTGACAGTCAGAACAATTAACCAGTGGAACAGCTTGCCTCCATAAATTGTGGGCACTCCATCACTGGCTATTTTTAAAAAGAGGCTAGACAGTCACTTGTCTGAAATGGTATAGGTTCTCCTGCTTGAGCAGGGGGCTGGACTAGAAGACCTCCAAGGTCCCTTCCAATTCCTGTTATTCTGTTATCCATGCCGGAAGACTAAGAAATGATGAGGAACAACTGAGGTGGGAGCTTCTTTTAGAAGTAAGAGAAAAATATCTGCAAGCAAATCCACCACAGCACAGAAGGAGACCATCTCAAGGGAACACAAGAGGTAGCAACATGTTCGGGCATGAAATGGGCCACTGAATGCACCTAGCAATCTTCGGAACAAAGAGCGATATTTATTTCTTTACTTATTTAATTTATATATGGCTGCCCACCAGCCCAAATAATTCTGAGTAGCGGACAAAAATTTAAAAATAAATACAAAGTCATCCAAACATTAACATATACCCGCCTTAGGCGTGAAAGCCGGCTGGGTGACTTTGGGCCACTCACCAGGAGACGGTGAATTCTAGCCCCGCCGTAGGCATGTCCTTCTCTCTCAGGCCAACCCACCTCACCGGGGTCGTCGTTGTGGGACAAAGAAGAGGAGCATTAGATATCTTCACCGCCTTGAGTTATTCATAAAAATAAGGTGAGGTATAAATAAGAAGGAAGGAAGGAAGGAAGGAAGGAAGGAAAAGAGAAAGGAAGGAGAGAAAGAAAGGAAGGGAAGGAAAAATGGGAAGGGAAGGAAGGAAGGAAGGAAGGAAGGAAGGGGAGGGAGAAAAGAGGAAGGAAGGAAAGAAGGGAGGAAGGAAAGAGGGAGGGAGATAGGAAGGAAGGAAAAGGAGGGAGGAAGGAAAGAGGGAGGGAGGGAGGAAGGAAAGGGAGGGAGGGAGAGAGAAAAGGAAGGAAGAAAAGGGAGAGAGGAAGGAAGGAAAGAAGGGAGGAAGGAAAGAAGGAGGGAGGAAGGAGGATGGAGGGAGGGAGGAAGGAAGAAAGGAAAGGGAGGAAGGAAGGAAAGAGGGAGGGAGGAAGGAAGGAAAAGGAGGGAGGGAGGAAGAAAGGAAAGGGAGGAAGGAAGGAAAGAGGGAGGGAGGAAGGAAGGAAAAGGAGGGAGGAAGGAAGAAAGGAAAGGGAGGAAGGAAGGAAAGGGAGGGAAAAAAGGAAGGAAGGAAAGAAGGAGGGAGGGAGAAAAGAGGAAGGAAGGAAAGGGAGAGAGGAAGGAAAGGGAGGGAGGGAGGAAGGAAGGAAAAGGAGGGAGGGAGGAAGGAAAGAGGGAGGAAGGAAGGGAAGGAAGGAAGGAAGAACGGACGGGCGGGCAATGGGTAAGAAGCTCATCAGAGGGCAATCCAACCCGGAACTAAGGAGAAATTTCCTGACAGTGGCAACTGTTAACCAGTGGAACTCCTTGCCTCCAGAAGTTGTGGGAGCTCCATCATTGGAGGGGTTCACAAAAAGAATGGAGAGCCATTTGACCGGGATGCTATAAGGCAGTGATGGCGAACCTTTTAGAGACCGAGTGCCCAAACTGCAACCCAAAACCCACTTATGCATCCTCCGGTGCCGGGTGGGCGTGGCCCATTGGCTGAGTGTGGCCCATTGGGTGGGCGTGGCTGTGGTGGTAACGGCAGACTGGGTGGGACTAAAAAGTTCAATCAATCAATTCCAACTTTGCAAGATCTTTTTTTTTCCCGTGAGAAGTTGAAATTGATTGATTGAACCTTTTTTTTTTTTTTTTTGCACATGGCGGCAGAGGCCTAAAGCGAAAAGGTTTTATAAAACCCAGCTGAAGGCCTAGGACTGGGGCGACGGCGCGCGTGCCCACAGAGAGGGCTCTGAGTGCCACCTCTGGCACCCATGCCGTAGGTTTGCCACCACTGCTATAAGGTCTCCTGCTTGAGCAGGAGGTTGGATTAGAAGACCTCCAAGGTCCCTTCCAGTCCTAGGCTTCCATGTTGTAATTTCTAGTTTGGTGCTAAATGGAGAACGATAGAGGAAGAAACCAGCTCCTTGCAGAGAGGCCACGTCTTGTGCCTCTCCCTTCCATGCCGGGCTGCTTGGATGGTGAGGCTGCTCTGGAGCAGCCAAAATCCAGATTTCTGGGGTTTTGCATCCGCTCTGCGATGGAAAGAGCCTCTGCTGTGTTCCTGCCCACTTTGGAAATTTTCCGTTTTTGCAGCTGCCTGCTTGGCACTGGGTCGCTTGGGGGGGGGGGCAGGAGGCGGCTGGCCTCTGTGTGTTTCCTCTGCTCCTAGTTGCAAACAGCAGGATGGAGTAAAGGCTGGTTGGAAGAATCAGTGGGTAGAGAGGCTTCAGGAAAAGTTTTCTCAGTGGAGGAATGGGCTGCAGACTCAGGAGTCTTCACCTGTGGAACTCCAGCCTGCCGGAAGGACTTGAGGATCAGAGAAGAGAGTTCAGGCTTGGGTCAGGCTTCCACATCTAGAACAGAATAAGAATAAGAAAATGGAATAGAATATAGAACAGAACAGAATAGAATGCTAGGATAGGATAGGATAGGATAGGATAGGATAGGATAGGATAGGATAGGATAGGATAGGAAAGGTAATAATAGAATAGAATGGAATGGAATAAAGAGAAGAAAATCCAGAATGAATAGAATAGAGTATAGAGTAGAGTAGAACAATAGAATAGAATATAGAGTATAGAATATAAGTATAGAGTAGAAGAATAGAGTAGAATAGAATAGGAATAGAATAATAGAATAGAATAGAATAGAATAGAATAGAAAATATGGAATAGAAAGAATAGAATAGAATAGAATAGAATAGAATAGAATAGAATAGAATAGAATAGAATAGAATAGAATAGAATAGAATAGAATAGAATGGAGAATAGAACAGAACAGAACAGAACAGAATAGAATAGAATAGAATAGAAGGAATGTGATGGGATGGGATGGGGTATAGAGTAGAGTAGAACAATAGAAAACCAAAATCATGGCATCTGGCCCTCTCAGTTCCTGGCAAATAGATGGGGAAGAAATGGAGGGAGTGACAGATTTTATTTTTCTGGGCTCCAAGATCACCTCAGATGGGGACTGCAGCCAAGAAATTAAAAGACGCTTGCTCCTGGGGAGGAAAGCTATGGCAAATCTAGACAGCACACTAAAAAGCAGAGACATCACCCTGCCAACAAAAGTGCGTATAGTCCAGGCCATGGTTTTCCCAGTTGCAATGTATGGCTGTGAAAGTTGGACCATAAGAAAGGCTGAGCGCAAAAGAATTGAGGCCTTTGAACTGTGGTGCTGGAGAAGACTCCTGCGAGTCCCTTGGACTGCAAGGCGTTCAAACCGGTCAGTCCTAGAAGAGATCAACCCCGACTGCTCTTTAGAAGGCCAGATCCTGAAGTTGAAACTCAAGTCCTTTGGCCACCTAATGAGAAGAAAGGACTCACTGGAGAAGGGCTAATGCTGGGAAAGATGGAGGGCAATAGAAGAAGGGGACGACAGAGAATGAGATGGCTGGATGGAGTCACTGAAGCAGTAGGTGTGAACTTAAATGGACTCCAGAAGATGGTAGAGGACAGGAAGATCTGGAGGAACGTTGTCCATGGGGTCGCGATGGGTCGGACACGACTTCGCAATTAACAACAACAAGAAGAAGAACAATAGAATAGAATATAGAGTATAGAATATAAGTATAGAGTAGAAGAATAGAATAAAATAGAATAGGAATAGAATAGAATAGAATAGAATAGAATAGAATAGAATAGAATAGAATAGAAAATATGGAATAGAAAATATGGAATAGAATAGAATGGAGAATAGAATAGAATAGAATGGAGAATAGAATAGAATAAACAAGAACAATAGAAAAGAATATAGAGTATAGCGTATAGAATATAAGTATAGAGTAGAAGAATAGAATAAAATAGAATAGGAATAGAATAGAATAGAATAGAATAGAATAGAATAGAATAGAATAGAAAATATGGAATAGAAAATATGGAATAGAATAGAATGGAGAATAGAACAGAATGGAGAATAGAATGGAGAATAGAATAAGAATAGAATAGAATAGAATAGAATAGAATAGAATAGAATAGAATAGAATAGAATAGAATAGAATAGAATAGAACAGAATAGAAGAAATCCGCCATCGTTAAGCGAACACCGGTCTTATGAAGCAAACTGATGGGGACGGTTTTGAAGAAGACCAGAAGGAAAGGTTAGTTTTTTTGCAAAACCGTCATAAAAGAGGCTCAGGTGACTGCATGATGATCTTAAATGCAGCTGGGTTGCCGTGCACCCTAATTTGGTCCCGTGATCGCACAAGGGGCCCCAAAAGTTAGAACTTTGAATCTGGATTGTACGCGAGCCCCAGATACTGTGTTTCCCCAAAAGTAAGGCCTACACCAGGGGTAGACAACCTTGGCTCTTTTATGACTGGTGGACTTCAACTCCCAGAATTCCTGAGCCAGCCACGCTGAGGGGAAAGGGAGAGGCTTCCAAGCTGAGCCATGCTGGCTCAGGAATTCTGGGAGTTGAAGTCCCCGAGTCATGAAGGGGGGCAAAGTTTTGCTCATGCTGGCTCAGGAATTCTGGGAGTTGAAGTCCACCAGTCATGAAGGGGCCAAAGTTTCCCCCATGCTGGCTCAGGAATTCTGGGAGTTGAAGTCCACAAGTCATCAAGGAGCCATACTTCCCCCATTGCTAGCTCAGGAATTCTGGGAGTTGAAGTCCACAAGTCATAAAGCGGCCTAGGCCTAGGCCAGGGGTAGGCAACTTGGCTCTTTTATGACTCGTGGACTTCAACTCCCAGAATTCCTGAGCCAGCCACGCTGAGGGGAAAGGGAGAGGTTTCCAAGCTGAGCCATGCTGGCTCGGGAATTCTGGGAGTTGAAGTCCCCGAGTCATGAAGGGGGCCAAAGTTTTCCTCATGCTGGCTCAGGAATTCTGGGAGTTGAAGTCCTTGAGGCATGAAGGGGCTAAAGTTTCCCCC
>CM077918.1:356089748-356214748 GCA_039797435.1 Crotalus adamanteus | reverse complement strand
CTGGAGGCAGGTTGTTCCACTGATTAATTGTTCTAACTGTCAGGAAGTTTCTCCTTAGTTCTATGTTGCTTCTCTCCTTGATGAGTTTCCATCTGTTGCTTCTTGTCCTGCCTTCAGGCTCTTTGGAGAACAGCTTGACTGCCTCTTGTTTGGGGCAGCCCCAGAGATACTGGAAGGCTGCTATCCTGTCCATCCCCAATTCCAGCAACAGTTCCTTATATGCTTTAGCCTCCAGTCCCCTGATCATCTTTGTTGCTCTTCTCTGCACTCTTTCCAGAGTCTCAACATTTTTTTTACATCGTGGTTGTGTGTCTTCGGCTTCAAGAATGTGCAAAATACTCTTCCTGCACCGAACAAACCAAGGTTAACCGTGACCAGGTTTCGGAGGTTGTAGGAATGCTCCTTCTCTGAAGTTGCAGGGTCTCATGGGGGTTCCTTTGTCACTCAGCTGTGCGGTTGTGGGTCCCTGTTGTGTCTAGAAATGTTGGCGCCAAACCACACGGAGATGTGAAGAAAACAGCAGCTGGCAAGTTTCTCCCGGGCTCTGGGGAGGGGGGGAGGTTGCACTGAGCCCCTGAGCATGTGCCGAAGGCGGGTCCCCAGTCATTTGAAAAAGAACACCCAGAATCTAGGACAGCTTTCCTGCCATCCGGCCTCCATATGTGACGAGGCAACAGCTCCCGCTCTCTGTATCTGGTTAGCTAGTATGGGTAGTCCTCGTTTTATGCAATGGGAATTGACACTTCCACGGTTGTTACATTAAGCAATGTGGTCCTTAAGCGTTGCGCCTCGGTTTCACATTTTATTTTTGTGGTTGTTAAGCGAATCCCGTGGTCGCTAAGCGAATCTGGCTTCCCCTTGCTGGGGGAGGACGGCAAATGGCAACCCCGGGATGCTGCCGTCATAAGTGTGAGGCAGTTGGCAAGGGCCCACGTTGTGACTGTATGACCGCAGGGACACACACTTTATGGGTGTAAGCACGAGGACTGCTTTGTCAGTCTGCAGTAACTTCAAATGGAATGGATAGCCGTAACTTGAGGACTATCTTAGATTATAGCACTATAGGTAGCCCCCGGCTTACGACCTTTCATTTAGTGACGGTTCGAAGTTACAATGGCACTGAAAAAAGGGACTTAAGACCGTTGTTCACACTTACGACCGTTGCAGCATCTCCAGGGTCACGTGATGAAAATTCAGACACTCGGCAACCGACTCGTATTTATGACGGTTGCAGCGTCCCTGTGGGTCACGTGATGAAAATTCAGACGCTCAGCAACCGACTCGTATTTATGACAGTTGCAGCGTCCCTGTGGGTCACGTGATCAAAATTCAGACGCTCAGCAACCGACTCGTATTTATGACGGTTGCAGCGTCCCTGTGGGTCACGTGATCAAAATTCAGACGCTCAGCAACCGACTCGTATTTATGACGGTTGCAGCGTCCCTGTGGGTCACGTGATCAAAATTCAGACGCTCAGCAACCGACTCGTATTTATGACGGTTGCAGCGTCCCTGTGGGTCACGTGATCAAAATTCAGACGCTCAGCAACCGACTCGTATTTATGACGGTTGCAGCGTCCCGGGGTCACGCTTACAAGTTAGGGAAGAGACGGGGTTCCTGCAAGCCAGGATGTGGGCCTAAATTACCCCCCTTTAACCTGGTTTTAATCAAGCTGTCTTCCTCAGAGCTGAGCCTCGGGAACGCGGGATATTTTTTTCAGGAGCGAGGGGGCAAAGCTGCACATGGGCTTTGTGGTGGCTGCAATTAAAGATGGGACAGACCGCCTGGGGCGCAGGAGTGTGCTGCCACCCCACCCCCACCCCCAAAGAAACAAACCATTGTTTGCTGCAGAGACACAGCTGGCCAAATGCAACAGCTGCTTTGCACACTCCGGAAGGCGCATAATCCAGTGTGTTGTACCGCACCGGCTGTGCAGCAGATAGAAAGCCAATTTTGCCATCTGCACAATTTGGATTAAACCCCTGTGCTTAATATTTGTGCTTCAAACGCAGCTATAATCCTTGACTCTGTGTGTGTGTGCGCGCGTGTGCGCACCGGACTTGAATTTCAATGATCTTTGCATTATGGGGGGGGGGAATCCAGACTTCATGATGAACCCGTTTATGGGGCTAATGGGGGAAAAAAAATACAGGTCGTTCTCAACTTACGACAGTTCATTTAGTGGCTGTTCAGAGTTACAACGGAACACTGGAAAAAAAGGGACTTAGGACCGTTTTTCACACTTACGACTGTCGCAGCATCCCTCAGGGTCATGCGATCAAAATGCAGATGCTCGGCAACTGGCATGTACATATGACAGTTGCCGTGTCCCCGGGTCACGTGATCTCCTTGTGTGACATTCTGCGAAGCAAAGTCAGTGGAGGGGAAGCTGGATTCACTTAACGACCGTGTGACTGACTTAACAACTGCCACGATTTGCTTAACAACGGTGACAAGAAAGGTCGTAAAATGGGGCCGAATGCAACTTAACAAATGTCTCATTTAACGACATCAATTTGGGGCTCTGTTGCGGTCGTACGTCGAGGCCTAGCTGTGCACTGAAAAGTAGAAAGGTACGAAAACTGGACGGGGAATTGCGGGTGCCTCATTGCGACATAAATGATAATTCGATATCTTTTGTGTGCCTGGTGTTCTTCAACAACTATTGTCGTTTAATAGCAATAACATCTCATCTGCCAGGTGGTTTTAAAACGGAATGGGTTTGAACAGCAACAAACCCGAGCCCTCTTAGAGACAGTTAAGCTGGTCCTCAACATACGTACATTGAGGATATCACTAGTTAAGGGATCGAAGGCTAAAACATATGAAGAATGGTTGCTGGAATTGGGTCTGTGCAGTTTAATGAAGAGAAGGACGAGGGGGGACATGATAGCAGTCTTCCAGTATCTCAGGGGCTGCCCCAAAGAAGAGGGAGTCAAGCTCTTCTCCAAAGCGCCTGAAGGCAGAACAAGAAACAATGGGTGGAAACTAACCAAGGAGAGAAGCAACCTAGAATATAAGGAGGAGTTTCCCGACAGTTAGAACAATTAATCAGTGGAACTCCTTGCCACCAGAAATTGTGGGCGCTCCATCACTGGAGGTTTTTAAGAAGAGACTGGACAGCCATTTGTCCGAAATGGGATAGGGCCGTGGTGGCGAACCTATGGCCCGGGTGCCAGAGGCGGCACTCAGAGCCCTCTCTGTGGGCGCGCATGCCGTCGCCCCAGTCCTAGGCCTTCAGCTGGGTTCTATGAAACCTTTTCGCTTTAGGCCTCGGCTGCCGTGTGCAAAAAAAAAAAAAAGGTTCAATCAGTCAATTTCAACTTTTTGCAGGGGAAAAAAAAACTATCTTGCAAAGCTGGAATTGATTGATTGAACTTTTTAGTCCCACCCAGTCTGCCATTACCACTGCAGCCACACCCACCCAATGGGCCACACCCACCCAATGGGCCACACCCACCTGACACCTGACAATGCATAAGTGGGTTTGGGGTTGCAGTTTGGGCACTCGGTCTCTAAAAGGTTCGCTGGACTAGATGACCTCCATGGTCCCTTCCAACGCTGTTATCCTGCTATCCTTTATCCCTCCCTCCCTTTCTTTCTTTCTTTCATTCATTTCATTTGTCTGGAATGGTATAACAGGGTCTCCTCACCCACCTCCTTGAGCAGGGGGTTGGACTAGAAGACCTCCAGGGTCCCTTCCAACTGCTATCCTTCCTCCTTTCTTTCTTTCTTTCTTTCTTTCTTTCTTTCTTTCTTTCTTTCTTTCTTTCTTTCTTTCTTTCTTTCTCTCTCTCTTTCTCTTTCTTTTCCTTTCCTTTCTTTCTCTTTTTCTCTCTTTTCTCTTCTTTCTTTCTTTCTATTTCATTTGTCTGGAATGGTATAACAGGGTCTCCTCACCCACCTCCTTGAGCAGGGGGTTGGACTAGAAGACCTCCAGGGTCCCTTCCAACTGTTATCCTTCCTCCCTTTTCTTTCTTTCTTTCTTTCTTTCTTTCTTTCTTTCTTTCTTTCTTTCTTTTTCTTTCTGTCTTTCTTTCTCTTTTTGTTTCTTTCTTTCTCTCTTTCTTTTCCTTTCCTTCCTCTTTCTCTTTTTCTCTTTCTTTTCTCTTTTTCTTTTTTCTTTCTTTCTTTCTTATTTGTTTGTTTGTTTACATTTCATTTGTCTGGAATGGTATAACAGGGTCTCCTCACCCACCTCCTTGAGCAGGGGGTTGGACTAGAAGACCTCCAGGGTCCCTTCCAACTGTTATCCTTCCTCCCTTTTCTTTCTTTCTTTCTTTCTTTTTCTTTCTGTCTTTCTTTCTCTTTTTGTTTCTTTCTTTCTCTCTTTCTTTTCCTTTCCTTCCTCTTTCTCTTTTTCTCTTTCTTTTCTCTTCTTTTTCTTTTTTCTTTCTTTCTTTCTTATTTGTTTGTTTGTTTACATTTCATTTGTCTGGAATGGTATAACAGGGTCTCCTCACCCACCTCCTTGAGCAGGGGGTTGGACTAGAAGACCTCCAGGGTCCCTCCCAACCCTGTTATTCCGTTTCCTGCTGGATCTCCTCCTCCTCCACCTCCTCCTCCAGAGAGCTTCTCAGGAGACCCACCCCAAAAGGCTCAGCCGATCCTCCTTCAGACAGGCTGGGGGGGGGGTGTTCTAGACACAGCCCCTCCGTCTCCCCCAGGGGACCCTCCGCCATCCTTGGGGCCGTGTGGCCGTTGCGGCCTTTCGGCGTTTATTTCTGGAGGTTTCTCCCGAAATATCCCTCAGCCATGAGAACCAACTTCTCTTGCTGTTCTTGCGACGGTGTCTCTTCCGCCGTCCTTAAAGGGGACACGGTGTCCTGGGAGCGCCAGCTTGGAGAATCAAGGAAGGGCTCAGCTCTACGCTGAAAAGAGGGCGGAGGGGGGTCTGCAGCTTGAATTTATGGACGGGCGGTCCTCAATGGACAATGTCTCATTTAGTGACCATTGGCTTGTGCGTCGTTTCGGCAGCTTGCAGGAAAAGGGGGGGCTTTGCACCCGTCTGCAAATAATAAAACTAGCAACAATAACAACAATAAGTAGTAGTAGAAGAAGAAGAAGTTGGAAGGGACCTTGGAGGTCATCTAGTCCAATTCCCTGCTCAGGTGTTGAATTGTTGAGTTGTGCATTTTTTCGACGGCAAGCAGAAAAAGGGCTTTGCATCCTTGCAAATAGTAATAATAATAATAATAATAATAATAATAATAATAATAATAATAATAAAGTTGGAAGGGACCTTGGAGGTCATCTAGTCCAACCCCCTGCTCAGGCAGGAAACCCTATCCCATTTCAGACAAATGGCTGTTTGGTCTCTTCTTAAAAACTTCCACTGTTGCAGCATCCACAACTTCTGGGGGCAGGTTGTTAATAATAATAATAATGTTGGAAGGGACCTTGGAGGTCATCTAGTCCAACCCCCTGCTCAGGCAGGAAACCCTATCCCATTTCAGACAAATGGCTGTTTGGTCTCTTCTTAAAAACTTCCAGTGTTGCAGCATCCACAACTTCTGGGGGCAGGTTATTAATAATAATAATAATGTTGGAAGGGACCTTGGAGGTCATCTAGTCCAACCCCCTGCTCAGGCAGGAAACCCTATCCCATTTCAGACAAATGGCTGTTTGGTCTCTTCTTAAAAACTTCCAGTGTTGCAGCATCCACAACTTCTGGGGGCAGGTTGTTAATAATAATAATAATGTTGGAAGGGACCTTGGAGGTCATCTAGTCCAACCCCCTGCTCAGGCAGGAAACCCTATCCCATTTCAGACAAATGGCTGTCCAGTCTCTTCTTAAAAACTTCCAGCGTTGGAGCATTCCCATTTCATGGTGTGAAACACAGAGGGGGTGGCAATTAAAATAATTGTGTTAGCAAAGGCCAGGGAAGAAACGTGAGGCAGTTTTGTGATCTTCTGTGGGGCAGTTTGGGGACAAGGGGGGGGGGGGAAGGAGAGAGAGAGAGAGAGAGAGATGAAAATCAGCCAAAAATTCGTGTTTTTTTTTATAGCTATGAGACTGCAAGATTCATCCCTATTTATTTATAGTGCTTCTATTTTATTTCCCTTGTGTTATAAACACAACACAACACAATTCCCATCCAGCTGTTTCCTGCAGTGGCCAAAATAATCCCAATAAAATAACTTCTACGTTGGCAGCGTTCCTCAGAAATTCATACTTGGCTAATAATAATAATAATAATAATAATGATGATGATGATGATGATGATGATGATAATAGGGAAAGAGAGAGAGAGAGAGAGAGAAAGAAAGAGAGAGAGAGAAGTAGAAGTTGGAAGGGACCTTGCAGGCCATCTAGTCCAACCTCCTGCTCAGGTGTTGAATTATTGAGTTGTGCGTTGTTTCGATGGCAAGCAGGAAAAGAGGAACTTTGCAACCGTCTGCAACTCCTGAAACTGGATCCTTTTCTCCTGAGACCACACTGCAGGGCTGGTGTGTGGCAGAGTTTCGTCCTGCAAAGAAAGACAAATAACAGAAAGTCCTCGATTTAACAACCGCTCGTTTAGTGACCGTTCCAATTACGACGGCACTGAAAAAAGCAATTTACGATCATTTTTCAAATGGGAGGCCTTTGCCAAGGGCCCAGATTGTTATTCTGTGTGACTTGAGGGTTGTTAAGTGCGAGGACCGTTCCTTTTTTTGCAGTCACTTCAGACGGAACAAGCGGTCGTAACCCGAGGACTACCTTAGATTACAGCACCACAGATAGTCCCCAACTTACGACATTCCTTTTAGGGACCGTTCGAAGTTACAACGGCACTGAAAACAGCGAGTTACGACCGTGGTTCACACTTATGACCGTTGCAGCATCCCCAGGGTCACGGGATCAAAATTAAAGATGCTCGGCAACTGACTCATATTTATGACAGTTTGCAGAGTCCCCAGGGTGGTTGTCACGCGAACCCCTTTTGTGACCGCCCAACCAGAAAAGACAGATTCACTTAACAACCGTGACATGAAAGGCCGCAAAACGGGGCAAAATTTTCTTTTAACGAGTGTCTCGCTTAGCACCATAAATTTGGGGCTCCGTTGCGGTCGTAAGTCAAGGACCGCCTGTAGTGTAAATCCCTTTTTTCTTGAGATTTTGAACGGGGGGGGGTTGCCGCCCACCTGGGGTCTCCCTGGAAGCACAACCTGTTTGGGGGGAGAAACCCCTCACCCCTTTGCAAATAACCCAAACATTTGAAAAAAGCTGACTTATTAACAAATGTCTCACTTAGCAACGGAAATCCGGGGCGCCGTTTTGGCCGTTAAGTTGAGGACTCCCTGTATTACGATGCCAAAGCGATCCAGACAAGCAACAGAAGCCTAGTTTTTCTCATATATTTCTTTTTTTTTTTCCTATTTTAGTTGGACCCCCAGACGGTGCAGACGAAAAACTGGCAGGTGGATGTGATCGAGATGAATGGGGTGAGTAAGATGGGGTGCCAGTTGCCCCGTTTCGGTCTTCCCCTCCCTTCGCGCAGGGTACCGGCGGTTCTCAACTTACAACAGCCCATTTAGGGACCGTTCAAAGTTTCAGCGGCGTCTTAGTTTCCTTGTGTTTATGTCCGTATAATCATGTACAGGTTGTCCTTAACTTACGATGCTTCATTTAGTGACCATTCAAAGTTACAACAACACTGAAAACAGTGGTTTAAGACTAGTCCTCGCGTTTATGTCTGTCACAGGAGGCCCATAATCATGTACAGGTAGTCCTCAACTTATGACATTTCATTTAGTGACCGTTCAAAGTTTCAACAGCACTGGAAAAAAGGGACATGATCAGTCCTCACGCTTATGTCCGTCACAGGAGGCTCATAATCACGGTACAGGTAGTCCTCGACTTACGCTGCTTCATTTAGTGACCATTCAAAGTTACAACGGCACTGGAAAAAAAGGGACTTATCACCATGTTTCACACTTGCGACCGTTGCAGCTTCCCCATGGTCAGGTGATCAAATTTCAGATACTTGGCAACTGGTTCATATTTATGACAGTCAGAAAGTCCCAGGGTCACGTGATCTGTTTTGCGACTTCCTGACAAGCAAAGTCCATGGGGAAGCCTGATCCACTTAACAACCGTTGTTACCGACTTAACAATCGCAGTGATTCACTTAACAATGGTCATAAAATGGTGCAAAACTCACTTAACAAATGTTTCACTTAGCAACAGAAATGGGCTCAGTTGTGGTCGTAAGTTGAGGACTACTTGTAATCGGAATTTGGGTACTTGGCAACTGACTCGTATTTATGACGGCTCTTGGGGTCAAGCGATCAACATTCGCCCCCTTCCTACTGGCAAAGTCAATGGGGACAACTGGATTCGCTTAGCAACCACATGATTCGCTTAACGTCTGCAAAGATTCGCTTAACAAGCGTGACCAAAAAAAATGGTTGGAAGTGCAGAACGCGATTCAAATAGCGACTGCCGTTCTGAGCAACGGGAATTCCAGTTCCAATGACGTTCGTACGGCGAGGACTAACTACGATCGGGAACGCTTTTGAGTTTTCTTTGCCTAATTTTTTTCCAGTTTGTGATTTCCTGACTGGTCTTGTTTTTTCTTTCAGGTGAAAGTCGAATTTTCGATGAAATTCACCAGCCGGGATATGAGCCTCAAGAGGACCCCCTCGAAAAAGCAGACGGGGGTCTTCGGAGTCAAAATCAGCGTGGTCACTAAGTAAGATGAGCTGGGGAAAAAAAGCTGAGCAAGAAAAATGTGTGGGTGGGAACAACAATGTATTTGGAGAAGACATCTGGAGAGCCAGTTTGATCTAGAGCAGGGCTAGGCAACCTTGGCTCTTTTATGCCTCGTGGACTTCAACTCCCAGAATTCCTGAGCCAGCCATGCTGAGGGGAAAGGGAGGTTTCCAAGCTGAGCCATGCTGGCTGAGGAATTCTGGGAGTTGAAGTCCACGAGTCATGAAGGGGCCATAGTTCCCCCATGCTGGCTGAGGAATTCTGGGAGTTGAAGTCCATGAGTCATGAGGGGGCCATAGTTCCCCCATGCTGGCTCAGGAATTCTGGGAGTTGAAGTCCACAAGTCATGAAGGGTCCATAGTTCCCCCATGCTGACTCAGGAATTTTGGGAGTTGAAGCCCACCAGTCATAAAGAGTCCTAGGCCTAGGCCAGAGGTAGGCAACCTTGGCTCTTTTATGACTCGTGGACTTCAACTCCCAGAATTCCTGAGCCAGCCACGCTGAGGGGAAAGGGAGGTTTCCAAGATGAGCCATGCTGGCTGAGGAATTCTGGGAGTTGAAGTCCACAAGTCATGAAGGGGCCATAGTTCCCCCATGCTGGCTGAGGAATTCTGGGAGTTGAAGTCCACAAGTCATGAAGGGGCCATAGTTCCCCCTTGCTGGCTCAGGAATTCTGGGAGTTGAAGTCCACGAGTCATAAAGTGTCCTAGGCCTAGGCCAGAGGTAGGCAACCTTGGCTCTTTTATGACTGGTGGACTTCAAGTCCCAGAATTCCTGAGCCAGCCATGCTGAGGGGAAAGGGAGAGGTTTCCAAGCTGAGCCATGCTGGCTCAGGAATTCTGGGAGTTGAAGTCCACAAGTCATAAAAGGGCCAAGGTTGCCTACCCTTGATTTGGTGGTTAAGCTACCAGGCTACAAACTGGGAGACTGTGAGTTCTAATCCGGCCTTAGTCAGAAAAGCCAGCTGGGTGACTTTGGGCCAATCACCAGGAGACTGGGAGTTCTAGTCCCGCCTTAGGCATGAAAGCCGACTGGGTGACTTTGGCCCAATCACCAGGAGGCGGTGAGTTCTAGTCCTGCCTTAGGCCTGAAAGTCAGGTGGGTGACTTTGGGCCAGTCCCTCTCTCAGCCCAACCTACCTTATAGGGCTGTTGTAAGAGAAGGAGGAAGGAGAATTAGGTATGTCCAGTGCCATAAGTTATTTCTAAAAATAATACAGTTGGGCAATTCTGGGAGTCGAAGTCCAGAAATGCGGTTTTACAGGTTGGGGCATCTGCAGAATTCCTGGGGCTCCCTGACCCGCCACGCTCTCTTTTCTTCCCACAGGCGGGAGCGCTCCAAGATCCCCTATGTTGTGCGCCAGTGTGTGGAGGAGGTAGAGAAACGGGGCATTGATGAAGTCGGGATCTACCGGATCTCAGGGGTGGCCACCAAAATCCAGGACTTGAAAGCCGCCTTTGATTCCAGTGAGCTTCGTCTTCCTTCCTTCCTTCCTTCCTTCCTTCCTTCCTTCCTTCCTTCCTTCCTTCCTTCCTTCCTTCCTTCCTTCCCCTATTCTTTATTCCTCCCCCCCCCGCTTCCTTCCTTCCCTCCCTTCTTCCCTCCCTTCCCTCCTTTAGGTCAGCAGTTCTCCACATGTGGGTTGGGATCCCATTTGGGGTCGAACGACCATTTCACGGGGGTCGCCAAACAACGCAGTCCGCCATTTTTTCCCCCCTTTTCCTTAGCTGTGCTACTCCCTTTTCTTCTATTGGCTTTTGAAAGCCAATCGAATAGACTCTCTTGAATAGAGTCTACTTCTATTGGCTTTCAAAAGCCAATCGGAATTGTCCAGGCTGTCTCTGCCCTGCTGAGCCCGCCAAAAGTCCCATTCTGCAAACGGTGCTGCACCAGTGGAGTAGTCCTCGACTTACGACCGTTTGAGTAGTCCTCGACTTACGACTGGTTGGGGGCCGCGGCATTAAAAAGGTTGAGAACCACTGCTTTAGGTGCTGGAAGTGTGCTAATGATGGTGCATGGCACGCTCGTGTTTGAGCATTGCCCCCCTCCAAGTGGGTGGTTTCAAATGAGGCCAATAGCTCTGCAAGCTTGTACATTGCTTGTGGTTGAAATTTTGAGGTAGGCTGCCTCTGAATATGAAGGTTCTAAACCAGTGTTTCTCAAACTTCGGGATTTTAAGATCTGTGGATTTCAACTCCCAGAATTCCCTAGCCAGCTTCTTTTAGATGTATGGTGTCCATACATGCTGGCTGGGCGATTCTGGGAGTTGAAATACTCCTGTCTTAAAGCATGGAATTCTGGGAGTAGAAGCCCACCCCTCTTAAAACAGGCAGGCTGGGGAATTCTGGGAGTGGAATTCCTCCCATCTTAAAGCAGGCTGGCTGGGGAATTCTGGGAGTGGAAGTCCTTCCATTTTAAAGCATGCTGGCTGGGGAATTCTGGAAGCTGAACTCCACCCACCTTAAAGCATGCTGGCTGGGGAATTCTGGGAGCTGAACTCCACCCACCTTAAAGCAGGCTGGCTGGGGAATTCTGGGAATGGAAGTCCACCCTTCTTAAAGCATCCTGACTGGGGGATTCTGGGAGTGGAAGTCCACCCCTTTTAAAGCATCCTGACTGGGGGATTCTGGGAGTGGAAGTCCTCCCCTCTTAAAGCAGGCTGGCTGGGAGATTCTGGGAGTGGAAGTCCACCCTTCTTAAAGCAGGCTGGCTGGGGAATTCTGGGAGTGGAAGTCCACCCCTCTTAAAGCATCCTGGCTGGGGGATTCTGGGAGTGGAAGTCCTCCCCTCTTAAAACAGGCTGGCTGGGGAATTCTGGGAGTGGAAGTCCACCCCTCTTAAAGCATGTTGGCTGGGGAATTCTGGGAGTGGAAGTCCCCCCCGTTTACAAGTAGCCAACCTGGAGAGACACTGTTCTAAACCCAGGCTTGATTTGAACCTTAGACAGCACAGATATCCTGGTTATGCTGAGCGACATGGATATCAACGCCATTGCGGGGACCCTGAAGCTATACTTCCGCGAACTGCCGGAACCTCTGCTGACCGACCGGCTCTATCCGACTTTTATGCAAGGCATCGGTAAGGACTTCCGCTCACGTACATTTGGGGGATGGAGGGAGTCAAGATCTCCAGCTCAAGACTCTTAAAAACCAGAGCAAAGCCGAGTTCATTTTCTGGGGAAGTTTGCACTAGTACACATAGTCCTCGAGTTACGACCGTCTGTTTAGTGACCACTCAAAGTTGCAACGTGACTGAAAAAAGTCACTCGTGAGCAGTTTTCACACTTACAAGCATCTCCGCAGTCCCATGATCAAAATTCAGATTTATCTCGAGGGGCGAATGGGGGGAAAAAAAGAAATACAAGTAGTCTCCGATTTACAACGGCTCATTTAGGGACCGTTCAAAACTGCAACGGCACTGAAAAGAGGGACTGAGGACTGTTTTTCGCACTTAGCGACCGTTGCGGCCTCTCCACGGTCACGGGATCAAAATTCCACTTGGCAAATGGCTCCTATTTATGACGGTCGCAGCCTCCCAGGAGGGGGGGTGTCATGTGACCCCCTTTTGCGACCTTCTGACAAACAAAGTCAATGGGGGAAGCTAGATTCACTTAACGACCAAGTTACTAACTTAACAACTGCAGTGATGCACTTAACAGCTGTGACAAGAGACGTTAAATAGGGCAAAACTCACTTTTAAAAATGTTTCACTTAGCAACGGAAGTTTTGGGATCCATCGTGGTCGTAATTCGAGGACTCTGCTGTAAAATAACGGGTTTCTTGAGTGCTGCTGCACTTGTTTACTGCAAAACGGACTGGCTTGCCTTAAATCAACAACATCTGTTCGGCAACTTGTGGACATCTGGTTTCCCATCCTGCTTCCTGATTGGCTGGGTGATCCTCTGATCCCTCCTCCCTCCCATCCAGCATCTGGGGCAGATTTTGCAAATCTGCTAACCCCTTCCAGAATGAAGCCTTCAGTTAACTTAAGTTTGTAGGTTTGTTCCAGCAGGGAATGATAAACTAAACAACCTGGCTGGCATTCAAACACATATCCCCCAAACTAGGATTACAGTTAGCCAGCTTTGTGCGTCTTGCAAGGTAGTCCTTGACTTACAACCGTAACCGTTCTCACGGTCATAAGGCGGGTCGCCCTGTGAGCGAACATGTTTTTGCAACCGGTTTGGGGGCAGTCTTTAAACCAACATTGTGATTGCAAGCTGACTTCCACGTAAAGTGAACTCATTGTTTGCTATGGGCTTTTTTTTCTTTTCTTTTTTTTGTCAAACAACTGGACTTAAAGTCACGGTTTGGGCAGAAATGCCAAATGCAGCCCTGTGGCTTCAAGCCAGCTTACTCAATACGACATAAAACTCTGATAATAAATAAAAATAAATAGCTCTTAGCTTTGCTTCTAAGAACTTCATGGTTTTAGACTGGATTGTGGTGTCTAATTGAATTTGGAAAAGCCTCAAAATATTTCCCTTAATAGACAGGTCGACAGCGTACAATACCCGTTGCTAAGCAGGTCAGTTGCAAAGTGAATTTTGCCCCATTTTATGACCTTTCTTAGTCACGGGGGCTAAAGTGACTCCCTGCAATTGTTCAGGAAGTCACACGGTCGTTAAATGAATTTCGCTTCCCCCTGGACTTCGTTGGGCTGAAGGTTGCAAAAGGGGATCACATCACCCCAGCGCAGCCATCCTAAACACGAGGGTCTGAATTTTGAACACAGGACCACAAGGATGTTGCATGAAGAAAGGGGGTCAAACTATTATCCAAAGCACCAGAAGGCAGGACAAGAAACAATAGTTGGAAACTAACCAAAGAGAAGCAACCTGGAATTAAGGAGAAACTTCCCAACAGTGAGGACAATTAACCGGTGGAACAGCTTGCCACCAGAAGTTGTGGGTGCTCCATCACTGGAGGTTTTTAAGAAGAGACTGGACAGTCACTTGTCTGAAATGGTATAGGTTCTCCTGCTCGAGCAGGGGGCTGGACTAGAAGACCTCCAAGGTCCCTCCCTTCTGTCTATATATGTCTAAAACGGTCATACACCATGTTTTGAAATTTCAGTGTTGTTATACCTTTGAATGGTCACTAAACGAATGATTGTAAGTTGGAAACCACCTGCAAAGGCCAGCGAACCAATTTTCTGGCTCCTTTGCAATTAAATCCAGATCATGGCGCAGAACAGTGGTGGGTGGGAGACAATTGCCGGACCACCTGAAGTGTTAATACCACTTTACAAGGCCTTGGTTAAGGCCACACTTGGAATACTGCATCCAATTTTGGTCACCAGGATGTAAAAAAGATGTTGAGACTCTGGAAAGAGGGCAGAGAAGAGCAACAAAGAGGATCAGGGGACTGGAGGCTAAAACATATAAGGAACGGTTGCTGGAATTGGGTATGTCTAGTCTAATGAAGAGAAGGACGGGGAGGACAGGATAGCAGTCTTCCAGTATCTCAGGGGCTGCCCCAAAGAAGAGGGAGTCAAGCTCTTCTCCAAAGCGCCTGAAGGCAGGAGAAGAAGCAACGGATGGAAACTAACCAAGGAGAGAAGCAACCTAGAACAGTAGTGGTGAACCTATGGCACGCGTGCCAGAGGCGGCACTTGGAGCCCTCTCTGTGGGCACGCGTGCCGTCGCCCCAGCCCCGTCTCCCCCCATGGCCCTCTCCTCACCAGTAGCCCCCCCTGGAGGAGAGTCTGCCCCGGGTGCGGCCTACCCGGAGCAGCGCAGCCAAGGACAAGGCAGCTGGGCAAAGACTCCGCCCTCGTGCCCCATAGCGTGCAGATGATGTGCAGGGTGTGGGCAGAGGCCGTGGCTGCCATGGCGCTGCAGGGCTGCCTGGGCGATCTGCAGCGGGCCGTGGAGGCGATGCGTGGCCCTGCGGGTGGGCGGGGCAGGGTGCAGGCAGGGGCGGAGCAGGCAGGGTGGGAGGCAGAGCGGGGGTGGGGGGGCAGTTTTTGGGCACTCGGTCTCTAAAAGGCTCTCCATCACTGACCTAGAACTAAGGAGAAACTTCCTGACAGTGAGGACAATTAACCAGTGGAACTCCTTGCCTCCAGAAGTTGTGAATGCTCCAACATTGTAGGTTTTCAAGAAGAGACTGGACAGCCCTTTGTCGGAAATGGTATAGGGTTTCCTGCCTGAGCAGGGGGTTGGACTAGATGACCTCCAAGGTCCCTTCCAACTCTTATTATTTTATTATGTGCCTTTCCAAAAGGCAACTAGACTTTCTTTTTTTCCCTTGAAAACGTTTTGCTTCTCATCTATTTTATTATTATTATTATTATTACTACTACTACTACTACTACTACTACTACTACTACTACTACTACTACTATTATTATTATTATTATTATTGATCATCGCACAGTCAGCCAGATGTTCAGACTGGATTTGGCATTTTGTCTACCTATTGAGTCCTTATCCAGGACCTGGGATAGGCAGATGTGGATGTTTGATGGTATTACAGATATCGTCGCAGGATGGAAGCAGTTCCTAGTAAGGCCGCCTTTTGCAATTGACTAATAGTGAATTCGTCAATGCCAATGGTGTTCAAGTGGTGCTCCAGTTGTTTTGGGATTGCACCCAAGGAGCCTATGACTATTGGTACTACCCTTGCTTGCTTTTGCCACAGTCTTTCTATTTCTATTTGTAGGTCTTTGTATTTTGTTATCTTCTCCAGTTCTTTCTAGTCTATTCTGCTGTCTCCAGGCACTGTCACGTCCACTATCCAGACTTTTTTGTCTTTTTTATCGACAATTGTTAAGTCTGGGGTGTTATGTTGCAGGTGCTTGTCTGTTTGAATTCTGAAGTCCCAGAGCAGTTTAATTTTATCATTTTATATGACTTTCTCTATTTTATAATCTCCCCAGTTTTTGCTTACCGGCAAATGATATTTTTTGCAGATCTTGATATTATTATTATTATTACCATCTACCCACTTCTTTTCTCTTTAATTCCATTTGGTTTTTTGTTTTGTTTTTTCCTAGCACTTTCCGACCCCTCGGCCAAGGAAAACTGCATGCTGCATCTTCTACGCTCCCTCCCGGACCCCAACCTCATCACCTTCCTCTTCCTCCTAGAACACTTAAAACGGTGAGTTTCCCCGTCTTCAGTGGGGGGTGGGGGTGGGGTCTTTCGTTAATTTTTCACTCATTTCTCTTGCACCCAAAGGTGCTTTTTCCACAAGGCAGCTGGACTTTCTTGTTTTTCTCTGAAGACGTTTCACTTCTCCTCCTTGAAGCTTCTTCAGCTCCTACTGGATTTCCCTTGCACATTCCCGTTTTCCGTTCCACCTCCCTTCAGTCCCTTTCAAGCTTTCCAGGATAGCCGGCAAGTTACAGATAGTCCCCCACTTACGACCAGAACAGTGGCCCAAATTTCTGTGGCTAAATGAAACATTGGTTGAGTTGAGTTTAGTTGAGAATAGAATAGAATAGAATAGAATAGAATAGAATAGAATAGAATAGAATAGAATAGAATAAGGGAGAATAGAATAAGGGAGAATAGAATAGAATAGAATAGAATAGAATAGAATAGAATAGAATAGAATAGAATAGAATAACAGAGTTGGAAGGGACCTTGGAGGTCATCTAGTCCAACCCCCTGCTCAGTCAGGAAACCCTACACTATTTCAAATGTCTGCCCAGTCTCTTCTTAAAAACTTCCAGTGTTGGAACATTCACTGTTCTCACTGTCAGGAAATTTCTTCTTTGCTTTAGCTCTTTCCATAGTTATTAAGTGAATCACTGCAAGTGCTAAGTGAGTCCCACAGTTCATAAGTGAACCTGGCTCTCCCATTGACTTGGCTTGTCAGAAAGTCACCAAATGACCCTGGGACGCTGCGACCGTCATAAATATGTGTCAGTCGCCAAGCATCCGAATGTTTGATCACATGACCACAGGGACGCTACAACGGTTGTTACGCGTGAAAAACAGACATAAGCCCTTTGTCTGAAATGGTACAGGGTTTCCTGCCTGAGCAGGGGGTTGGACTAGATGACCTCCAAGGTCCCTTCCAACTTTATTATTATTATTATGGATCCTCGCACAGTCAGACAGATGTTCAGACTGGATTTGGCATTTTGTCTACCTATCGAGTGCTTACCCAGGACCTGGGATAGGCAGATGTGGATGTTTGATGGTATTACAGATATCGTCGCAGGATGGAAGCAGTTCCTAGTAAGGCCGCCTTTTGCAATTGACTAATAGCGAATTTGTCAATGCCGAGGAAGGTGTTCAAGTGGTGCTCCAGTTATCATCATCATCTTCATTAATATTAATATTATTATTACTACTACTACTATTATTCTCTGTGCTGTTGTAACTTCAACCCCTCCCTTAAATGAACTGTATTGTTCATTGGGACGAATTGTATTGGGAACGGAAAAAAAAGCACACCCACAAACAGCCAGGATAAATCTTAACACGCTTCCACCGGCCTCACAAAAAGATACAGCTCTAAATTAAAATTTAAGAGCAACGCTTTACAAAAAAAGGTAAAAGAATGTTTCCAAAAGAGAGGAAGGGGGGGGGATTCCTTTTAGCCTGGGGAAAACAGCCTTATTTTATTTTCTTTCTTTCTTTCTTTCTTTTCTTTTTGTGCGTTAAAAGGAATGCAAAACTTTTTTACATTAATAGGGGTACTTCCTAAACTGCACCCCACCCCCACTCCGGCTTCAGGGCACTTGACCTGTCTTTGCAAAAAAGAAAAAAAGGATTGTGCATTTTTTTGGGGGGGGGAGGGGGGCTTTGGATTCTATCCGATGCTGCTTTTTAAAAAAAAAAAATTCTGCCCCCCCCCCGTGGGGCATTTTTACATCACTGGTGGCAGGGAGACGAGGAAGGGGTTCAGAGTGGGGGGGTACTGGGGCTGAGAGGTCCAAACCCCCTCCCCATTTGGGGCTTGGGGGTCTGCAGAATGCCCCTGTCCTCGCTTGCCCCCGGAGTCTCCTGCTTAAGGACACGGTACCGCTTGAGAAGCTGCGGTTTGGTTCAGGGCCCAGCTGGCCCAAGAAACACACCGTGGGGAATTTTGGAATTGAGGACTGGAAGCTTTGCACGCTCTCACCTCCCTCCCTCTCGTGGGCTTAACCCCAGCGTGGAAGGAGGAACGGCAAGCGACTGCAAAATGAGTGGTGGGGGAGAGAGAGAGAGAGAGAGACTTAAAGGGGCTTGCGAGGGAAATCCACGGGGTGCCTCACTCAGGACCGGAAACATGCCTTGTTCCACATCTGTGTGGCAGGGCAGGGCTCCAGTGTGTTCAGCTTGTTTGTTGTGGAGAGAGAGGACAGCAATTGCACACAGCTGCCTCTCGCTGTAGCCATCTTTGCTCACTGGTTTCCGGGACGGGGTGGATGCAATCTGTGTCTGTGTGTGTGTGTGTGTGTGTCTGTGTGTGGTCACAGTGAAGGAATGGGTGGGTGGGAGATCTCTGAAGCATCAAATTTGGGCATAAGATGGGAACTGCAAAAGGTGACTTTGGAACTGCATAGAACAGGGGTTTCCAACCTTGGCAACTTGACTTCTGGACTTCAACTCCCAGAATCCCCCAGCCACCCATGCTTTAAGAGGGGTGGGCTTCCACTCCCAGAATTCCCCAGCCAGCCTGCTTTAAGAAGGGTGGATTTGCACTCCCAGAATTCCTCAGCCAGCATGCTTTATGAGGGGTGGACTCTCAACTCCCAGAATCCCCTAGCCAGCCTGCTTTAAGAGGGGTGGACTTCAACTCCCAGAATTCCCCAGCTAGCCTGCTTTAAGAGGGGTGGACTCCCAACTCCCAGAATCCCCCAGCCAGCCTGCTTTAAGAGGGGTGGACATCGCCCATCTTATACCATGCTGGCTGGGGATATTAGAGCTGGCTGGGGGATTCTGGGAATCGAAGTCCATAGATCTTAAAGTTGCCAAGGCATATAGGTAGTCCTCCACTTATGACCATTCCTTTAGTGACCGCTCGAAGTTACAACGGCACTGGAAAAAGTGAGCTTTAACCAATTTTCTCCCTTTTGACTGTTGCAACCTCCCCATGGTCCCATGATGAAAACTTGCAGCTAACTCGCATTTACGGCGGTCGCAGTGTCCCCGGGCGTCGCGTGATCCCCTTTTGCGACCTTGTGACCAGCAAAGTCAGTGGAGAAGCCAGATTCACTTCACGACCTCATGATTCACTTAACAACCGTGGCCAAAAAAGAAAGATAATAAATGGGGCGAAACTCCCTTAACAACTGCCTCGCTTAGCGATGGAACGTTTTGGCTTGACTGTGGTCGTAAATCCGAGGACTACCTGTAGGATTGCCATCCCAGTTGTCTCATTTTTCCGGGGTGGGGAACAGCGGGGAAGGGAGGACGAGGGTTGGGGAAATGTGGGGAAACTCCTTCATTTCCATCGGAGCTCGGCTGGGATCAAAGACCGAGTTCAGCCACGTTGGCATCTGATTCTCCCGGGCTTCTGAAACCCTCTCGTCTCGTCGCCACAGGGTTGCTGAGAAGGAGCCCATCAACAAAATGTCGCTGTACAATCTGGCTACCGTCTTCGGACCGACGTTGTTGAGACCCTCGGAAGCGGAGAGCAAAGGGCACGTCACGCTGGCCTCCGACATCTGGTCCCACGATGTGATGGCGCAGGTAACCGGCGGGACGGGAACCCTGCAGAGTTGACCAGCACAGTGGGGTGGGATGGGGTCAGGGTGGAGAAGATCTCCACGGCTGCTGGGGTCTGGCTGGCCTCCTCTGCAGGGTGGGCTTCCCTGGGGAGGGGTCCGCTGCAAATCAGATTGTATAAAAACAATCCTTCCTTTTGGGGGGGGGGAAATTAAATTGGACAGCAAGCTCCGAGCTGCCTCGGTTTCCCCATTGCACTTTGCAAAGTTTGCCAGTCAAAACAGCAACTTGACTTTGTGTGTATGTGTGTGTTTGTCGTGTCGGGTAAGTGAGGCAGTTTTTATCTGCATTGCCAAGCGCGTATTTGCTCTTTGCGTGTAAAAGGGAAGAGTTAGGAGAGATCGCTGTAATTTAATGTATTGTTCTTTTATTGTTTTATTTTGATGTGTTATTTTACAAATAATTCAGGGCATTGAACATATACCCAACACATCTCCATCCTTCTATTACTCCCACAACCGTCCTGTGAGGTGGGCTGGGCTGACTTGCCCAATCATCCAGCTAGTTTTCATGCCTAAGGCGGGACTAGAACTCACCGTCTCCTAGTGATTGGCCCTGTCACCCAGCCAGCTATGCCTAAGGCAGGACTAGAACTCACCGCCTCCTGGTGATTGGCTCAAAGTCACCCAGCCGGCTTTCATGCCTAAGGCGGGACTAGAACTCACAGTCTCCTGGTAATTGGCCCATAGCCACCCAGCTGGCTATGCCTAAGGCAGGACTAGAACTCACAGTCTCCTGGTGACTGGCCCAAAGTCTTCCAGCTGGCTTTCATGCCTAGGGCGGGACTAGAACTCACCGCCTCCTGGTGACTGGCCCAAAGTCACCCAGTCGGCTATGCCTAAGGCAGGACTAGAATTCCCTGTTTCTCTGCTGGTGCCTTAACCTTAAAATCTAGTAATGGAGCACAAAGATTATGCAATAAAAAACAACATGGACTCCCTGAAAGACTGGGGCAAAATTCCGATTGCTATCAGAAGCCCCAAGTGTTGTTGTTGTTTTTTTTTTATGTGCTTCTCTCGGCTGTGTGAATCACCGCAAATCCAATTCGGACTTTCAAACTGGATTCAGAAAAGAAACAATTTAATTCAGACGTTTGAACCCAGTTGCCTTTTCTGGAATTAATGCCGGCGTTTTCTTTCTGCTCCCAAAGGCTGCGAAATCAAATCAAGCGACTGGGACTCAAGTGTTCCCGACGTTCAAATTTTGGGTCCGTCCATGCTGAGAAATGATTTGAATCAAATCCATCCAATCACCTTAGAGTAGGAATTTCCAGAACGGAAATTGACTTACAGAATCACAAGAGCTGGAAGGGACCTTAGAGGTCATCTAGTCCAACCACCTCGCTCAAGCAGGAAACTCTTATAAAATTTCGGACCACAGTGGAGCCCATCATTTCCGCGGCTAAGCGAGACAGTCGTTAAGGGATTTTTGCCCCATTTTACGACCTTTCTCGTCACAGTTGTTAAGTGAATCGCTACAGTTGTTAAGTTAGGAGCACGGTCGTTAAGCGAATCCGGCGTCCCCGTGGCCTCTGCTTGTCCGAAGATCGCCGAAGAGGATCACGGGACCCGGGGACACTGCCACCGTCATAAATACGAGCCCGTTGGCAAGCACCCAAATTGTGATCCTATGGCTGCGAGGATGCTGCAACTGTCATAGGTGTGAAAATTGGTCGTAAGTTATTTTTTTTCAGTGCCGTTGTAACTTTGAACGGTCACTAAATGAATAATTGTAAGCCGACGACTACCTTTATGTGCCCGGCCGAAGAAGCTGTTGAAATTAGGGAAAGATTCCTGTGATTTGCAGTAGCTAACCTGGAAGGATTAAAATAACAGAATCACAGTGTCAGGAGGGACCTTGGAGATCTTCTAGCCCAACCCCGTTCAAGCAACAAACCCTATACCATTTCAGACAAACTCCTGGGTGTCCAATCTCAACTTAAAAACCTCTAGTTTTGGATTCTCCAAAGCACCAGAGGGCAGGACGAGAAACAATGGTTGGAAATTGATCAAAGAGAGAAGCAACCTGGAATGAAGGAGAAACTTCCTGACAGTGAGGACAATTAACCAGTGGAACACCTTGCCACCAGAAGTGGTGGGTGCTCCATCAATGGAGCCTTTTAAGAAGAGGTTAGACCATGGGTAGGCAACCTTGGGTCTTTTATGACTCGTGGACTTCAACTCCTAGAATTCCTGAGCCAGCTATGCTTGAGCAGGGGGCTGGACTAGATGACCCCTAAGGTCCCTTCCAGCTCTACTATTTTAAGCTTTTCCAGAACGTGGGCTTTGAAGCCTCCGTCTCCGCTCTGCTCTTAATCCATCCTTTGTCAAGCAACTCCATGGAGGGAACTCTTTGAGTTTCTCTGGCGAATTCCTCCCCATTGGCGTCACTTGAACGGGTCTGGGGCACAGTGACGCAAGAATCCCTCGTTTTTGTCTCACATTGTGGCGTTGTGTTTTTTTTTCCTCCCCCAGGTTCAAGTCCTGCTGTACTATTTGCAACACTCGCCCATCTCCTTCGCCGAGCTGAAACACAATGCAGTCTACTTATCCACGGATGTGTAGCGGGCAGTTCCGCGGCCGTGATCACCATCCCCGTTTGTCTAAGCGGGGAGAAAGGGAGGGCCCCGAGCAGAAGCGGCTTCTGGACGCTGACCCTGCGGAGGAGTTTGGGGGGGGCTCTTCGGGGGCAAACTCGGCCTGCGCAGCCCCCCCCCCCGGACTGTTTTTGTATACGTCTTTTTTCCTAGCCCTCCTCCTCCGCCCCGCCTCCGACGAGTCCAGCTCTTTTTCTGCACAGCAGCCCACCTTCTGCACCTCGACACGGGCCCGAGTCGTTTGGACGGACGTCCTTTGAGTCGCAGAGAGGAAGCGAGCCATGGACAAGGGTCGGGGCCCGGTCTTGAGTGGAGGTCCGTACTTTTCCAGAAAGTTGTCATCTTCTGAGGTTGCACAGAGTGCGAGAGCAGCCAAATCTCTCTCCTGTTTCTCCCTTGCGGTTCTGCATCGAGGCGTTTATTCTTTCTGCTCTGCCGTTGGTTGTTGCATGAGTGGTCCTTCAGCTTTGATTTTGCTTCTCCAGCACACTTCTCTTCTTCTTTTCCTTCTCCCTCTTCCATTCTCCTTCTCCCCCTTTTTCCACTCTTCTATTCCTTTTCCCTCTTCTTTTCTTTCCATTCTCCTTCTTCCCTTTTCCCTCTCCCATTCTCCCTCTTCCCTCTTCTACTTCTTGTCTTCCCTTTTCTTCTTTTCCTTCTCCCTCTTCCATTCTTCTTCTCCCCTTCTCTTCCCTCTTCTACTTCTTGTATTCCCGTCTTTTCTTTTTTTTTTCTCCCTCGTCCGTTCTCCTTCCCTTCTTTTCCTTCTTCTTGTCATCCCTTCTTCTTCTTCTCCTTTTCCTTCTCCCTCTTCCCTTCTCCTCCTTCGCTTCTCCTTTCTTCCTTTTTCTTCTCTTCTCCCTTTCTCCTTATCTCCCTCTTCTTTTCCTTCTTCTTCCTATTGTTCTTCCCTTCCTTTTCCTTTTCTTTCCTTCTTATTTTTTTTATCTTTTCTTCTCCTTCTCTCTTCTTCTCCTCTCAGTTCTGTTCCCCTTCTTCCCTTCTCCTTCTTCTCTTCCTTCTTTTCTCTTTTCTTCTTCTCTCCTTCCTTCCTTCCTTCCCTTCTTTCTTCTCATGTCTCTTCTCCAACCCCTTTTGCTCAGTTGTCTTGCCTGGTGGATCCAGATCCCGAACCGAGCACTCTCTTCCTCCATCAAGGCAAGCTGCAAGGTGTTGAGCGGATCTAGTCCAGCTCTGGCTCCTATCCTAGATTATTGTTGGGGTTTTGTGTGGGGTGTGTGTGTGCTTCGCCCTGCAGTTCTTATCCATCGGCTTTGTAGCTGTGCATGACACAGCTGAGGATCGATCCATGCTTAGCCCCCGAAGCTCATCCTGTAAGGTACTCTTAGGGCAGCAGAACGAAGAGGCGGTGGCTTGCCTTGCTAGCCTTAGACATGCTGGATGTGTGTTTGTGTGTGTGTGTGTGTGATGTACGTGTATGTTTGTGTGCAAGAAAGAGAGTGTATCCAAATCCGATGTTCCCTCTAGTCTAGAACAATATTTAGTGAGGTTTTGGGGGCGGACTTGGTCTTCATCTCAATAATAATAATAATAATAATAATAATAATAATAATAATAATAATAATAAAAAACAGGATTTTTGGGGGCAACTGAAATTCAGGACTATTTGGCTGGGCGAGAAGGTGACTTAGGATCTGTCTTTCTCTCTCCTTCTCCCTCTTTCCACATCCATTTGTTCGGGTCGAAAGACCAGAGAGGGGGGCCAGAAGCTGAGCAACGCCTTAGTATAATTATTATTATTATTATTATTATTTTAATTTTGTAAGCTGTACGGAATCCTCTACGTGCGTCAACCGGGCAATCCGTATAAATTTCTTAGTGAATAAATACAGTAGTCCTCGACCTAACGGCCTCGACTGAGCCCAGCAGTTCTGCTGCTAAGCGCGACGTAGGGTGTCGGGAGCGCATTGTGCCCCATTTTACAACCTTTCTTGCCACAGGTCGTTCAACGAACCGCCGCCGTTGTTAATGAAATTAGTCTGGCTTCCCCCCCCCCCCAACTTGTCGGAAGGTCGCAAAAGGGCAATTGGGTCGCGCGCACACACACACACACACACACACACGGGACACGGCGACCATCCTAAATACCAGTCGGTTGCCAAGCATTTGAATTTTGACCGCGAGGCCGCGGGGGACGTCACGGCGGTTCGTTAAGTGTGAAAAACAGTTCTACGTCCCTTTTTTCCCCCCCAGTGCCGTTGAAGCTTTGAACGGTCACTGAGCGAACCGTTGTTAAGTCGAGGACTACCTGAAATAAAGACGACAACGGTGCCAGGCGCGCTGGCAGAGTTTGCTGGGCTTTTAAAATGTTCTTTTTAGACCGAGAAAAGAAGCTGCTTTTCAATTAAAACCCTCGCTCGTGGGATGGCCCGTTTCCCTGGGGTGCCCAGCAGACCCCCCCCACCCCAGGACCACGTTTTCTTGCCAACTACCCCCCCCCCCCCAACCAAAGAAGTTATCCCCACATCCGTCCCGCACATTATAGGCTACTTCTTCCCTCAAAGGGGCAGTTGTCAAAGCAAAGAACATCCGACATGAGCAGCGTGGGCAGGAAGGTGACGTGTCACCGTGTTCAGGGACCAAATATATGTCGATTTACTTGAAGTTGGATTGCACTGCAAAATGTGACCCTTTTTTTGGCCACGGTTGTGAAGCGAATCGCCGCAGTCATTAAGTGAATTGTGCAGCCGTTAAGCGAATCAGGCTCCCCCCCCCCCCGGTTGACACTGCTTGTCAGAAGCCAGCTGGGAAAGGTCACAAAATGGGAAATCCTACGATATCCCGGATGCTGCAACTGTTGTTATGTATGTGCCTGTTGTCTAAATTTTGATTGTGGGAATGGTGTAACCGTCGTAAGTGTGAGGACCGGCCATAAGTGTGAGGACCGGTCGTAAGTCCCTTTTTTCCCCCAACACTATTGTAACTGAACCGTTACTAAAGGTTAAGTGGAAGACAATTTGTGTTTGTCACGCCTACATGGCATTTAGCTCTTTGGCTAGAAAGCCCCGTTTATAGACAGAATCACCCCTACGAAGAAGATCTAAGACATTTCCCCTCCCTTGTTGTGTTGTGTACAGTCACAACTTTCCTTTTTTTTTTTTTTTTTGCTCCTTCAGATAAAGTGGGAGGGAGGGAGAAGAAACTGGGGCTCCGACTGGACGAGACACTTGGGAGCGATATTGGAATTCAGAAATATATACACAAACACACAGATGTGTTTGTGCGTAGGTGTATTTGCAAGGTGTGCGTGCGTGCGTGTGGGCGTGCGTGGTTCTCTTCTGTTGCAGGTTTCTTTTTTTTCCCTGTAGATGACAAACTTCAGTGGATAAAAAACAAAAAACTATGTCTAAAAAAGATTAAAAGATGTTCATAAAGGCAGAGGCCGTAGGTTTGCAAACATGACTTGGGGTGTGCTGTTGTTTTGGACCCACATCTCACAACCACAACGACTTCGGCTGCACAGGCTCACTTGGGTTTCGCGTTCGGGTTCACACCAGCTAGAGGCTCCTGCGCGACAAATACACCCGAAAGGCTCACACCACACGTAAAGGAAGACAAAGATTGCCAAGGTTCACACGAATCCGACAGGCTGTGTGAATACAGCTAGTTGTGGTCGAGCTAACGACCGCAATTCATCCCGTTTCTGTCACTAAGCGAAACATTTGTTGAGTTGGAAGGGACCTTGGAGGTCATCTAGTCCAACCCCCTGCTCAGGCAGGAAACCCTATACCATTTGTGGGTTTGATTGTGGGGATGCTGCAAACCCTTTCACAGGACACTTCCTTTCTGTGCCTTTGTAACTTCAAACGGTCACTAAGTGAACTGTCGTACGTCAAGGACTACCTGCGCTTATTCAACCATCGCAAGGGCAATCCTGACCGCTGGAACGTCCAAGCCAAAACCGGACCAATTTTGTACGGGTAGTCCTCAACTTACGACAGCTCGTTTAGTGACCGTTCAGAGTTACAACTGAACCCTGAAAAAAGCGACTTATGACCATTTTGCACACTTAACGACCGTCGCAGCTTCCCCGTGCCTTCGCGTGATCAAAATTCAGAGGCTCGGCAACCGACTCGTATTTATGACGGGTGCAGCGTCCCGGGGGAGGGTGTCACGCGATTCCCCTCTTTTGCGACCTCTTTACGACAAAGCCAATGGGGAAGCTGGATTCGCTTAACGACCGGGTGACTTGACTTATCAACTACAACGAGTCGCTTCACAACTGTGGCCAGAACGGTCGTAAAACGGGGCAAAGCTCAGTTAACAGAGGTCTCACTTAACGGCAGATGTTTTGAGCCACGTGGCGGTCGTTAAGCCGAGGACTGCTTGTGTTCTGCTCCTACTTTGCCTATAGAAGCTGGGATCTGCAACTCTCCTGTCCCCCTAGGACAATCCACCATCCAAGGGTCATAAGAAATGAAAACCACACCAGAGCTTAATTAGGCAACTTGGCAATTATAATAATTCTCTTAATGAGGGTGGTTGCCATGGAAAAGGCAAGGCGGCTGGTTTTTGTGGTCCTGCTGTCGGGTGTCCCTTGAGACGCCTGTTCTCATGGCTGGTTTGGGTCTATAAACCGGCTGGGTGTCAGGAGCCGAACCCAAGATACGGGCAGTCCTCGACTTAATGGCCCAAATTTTCCCTTGCTGAGCAAGACAGTTCAGTAAATTTTGTCCCATGTGACCATCTTTTTTGCCACAATGGCTAAGAGAGAGGAATCAGTGCAGTTGTTAAGTTACTCGCATGATGGTTAAGCGAATCTGGCTTCCTTTTTGTGAGGTCGCAAAAGGGGGTCAAGGTGTCTGTCGTAAATATGAGTCCAGTTGCCAAACGTCTGAATTTGGATCACATGACCCTAAGGCAGGGGTCTTCCAGCTTGGCCCTTTGATGACGTGTGCCTGCCTGAGGAATTCTGGGAGTTGAAGTCCACAAGTTATAAAAGGGCCAAGTTGGAAGATCCCAGCTTGTGAACTTCAACTCCCAGAATTCCACAACTAGCGTGCCTGGCTGAGGAATTCTGGGAGTTGAAGTCCACAAGTCATCAAAAGGTCAAATTGGAAGGCCCCTGTCTTAAAGCATCCTGGCTGAGGAATTCTGGGAGTTGAAGTCCACAAGTCATCAAAAGGTCAAATTGGAAGGCCCCTGTCTTAAAGCATCCTGGCTGAGGAAGTCTACAAGTCATCAAAGGGCCATGTTGGAAGACCCCTGCTTGTGGACTTCAACTCCCAGAATTCCTTAGCCAGCGGGCCTGGCTGAGGAATTCTGGGAGTTGAAGTCCACAAGTCATCAAAAGGCCAAGTTGGAAGACCCCTGCCCTAAGGGATGCATTGTCCCTTCTTGTGCCATTTGTACGCTGGACCAGTTGAAGCTTCCTGGGTGGTTTTCCAGGGCATCCCCCATGTAGGGTGCATTGTAGTAGTCAAGCCATCAGGGGACCAGGATATACTGTCGGAAAGACTTCCCAGTTAAGGGACGGGCACAAGCGTACATCAGATAAAGCTGTGCAAAGGCCACAGCTGCACGCCCAGAATGGGCACCATTCACAAGTGAACAATCCTACACGGAGTCTTCGGCTTACGACTACGAATCTTGAGCCCCAGATTTCTGTTGCTAGGTGAGAGGGCAATTACATGAGTTGTGCCCTATTTCTTCAGCCCAAAACTTATGTCGCTAAGCGAGAAATTGGTTTGAGTTTTGCCCCACTTTACCACCTTTCCTTCACTGTTGTTAAGTGAATTGCTGCGGGGGGTTGCAGTGAGGAACACCGTCATTAAGTGAATCCGGCTTCCCCCGTTGACTTTGCTCGTCAGAAGGTGGCAAAAGGGGACCGCGTGGGTGACGGCCACAACGGAGCCCAAGATTCCGTGTCGCTAAGTGAGGAATGTGTTGAGTGCGTTTTGCCCCATTTTACGACCTTTCCTTCGGCGTCGCTAAGTGAATCGCCGCCATTAAGTTAGTAACGATTGCGGCGAATCCGGCTTCCCCGTTGACTTTGCCAGTCAGAAAGTCGAAAAAGGGGATCGCGTGACCCGGGGGGACGACACTGCGACCGTCATAAATACGAGTCAGTTGCCAAGCATCGTCTGAATTTTGATCACTGGACCGTAAGGATGTGGCAACGGTCGTAAGTGTGAAAAACGGTCAGAAGTCACTTCTTCCGGTGCCGCCGCAACTTCAAAAGTCGTTGGATGAATTGTTGCAATCAAGGACGACCTGTTTTGTGACCGTGACCGCGTAGCCAGTGTCAGGGAACACGGATGCCCTTCCCCGCTTCTCCAGTGATGCCCCTTTTCTTCCTCTGCTGACTTGTTCTTCTGGCGGAAGGAAAACAAGCCTCAAGGTGACCCTAGTCCAGGGGTGGGCAACCTCGGCGCTTTTATGACTCATGGGCTTCAACTCCCAGAATTCCTGAGCCAGCATGGGGGAACTATGGCCCCTTCGTGACTGGTGGACTTCAACTCCCAGAATTCCTGAGCCAGCATGGCTCAGCTTGGAAACCTCCCTTTCCCCTCAGCATGGCTGGCTGAGGAATTCTGGGAGTTGAAGTCCACCAGTCATGAAGGGGGCCATAGTTTCCCCATGCTGGCTCAGGAATTCTGGGAGTTGAAGTCCACCAGTCACGAAGGGGCCATAGTTCCCCCATGCTGGCTCAGGAATTCTGGGAGTTGAAGCCCATCGGTCATGAAGGGGGCCATAGTTCCCCCATGCTGGCTGAGGAATTCTGGGAGTTGAAGTCCACCAGTCATGAAGGGGGCCATAGTTTCCCCATGCTGGCCCAGGAATTCTGGGAGTTGAAGTCCACCAGTCATAAAGGGGGCCATAGTTCCCCCATGCTGGCTCAGGAATTCTGGGAGTTGAAGTCCACCAGTCATGAAGGGGGCCATAGTTTCCCCATGCTGGCTCAGGAATTCTGGGAGTTGAAGTCCACCAGTCATAAAGGGGGCCATAGTTCCCCCATGCTGGCTCAGGAATTCTGGGAGTTGAAGTCCACCAGTCATGAAGGGGGCCATAGTTTCCCCATGCTGGCCCAGGAATTCTGGGAGTTGAAGTCCACCAGTCATAAAGGGGGCCATAGTTCCCCCATGCTGGCTCAGGAATTCTGGGAGTTGAAGTCCACCAGTCATAAAGGGGGCCATAGTTCCCCCATGCTGGCTCAGGAATTCTGGGAATTGAAATCCACGAGTCATGAAGGGAGCCATAGTTCCCCCATGCTGGCTTAGGAATTCTGGGAGTTGAAGCCCATCGGTCATGAAGGGGGCCATAGTTCCCCCATGCTGGCTCAGGAATTCTGGGAGTTGAAGCCCATCGGTCATGAAGGGGGCCATAGTTCCCCCATGCTGGCTCAGGAATTCTGGGAGTTGAAGTCCACCAGTCATAAAAGCGCCGAGGTTGCCTATCCCTGCCCTAGTCTGCCCCCACATTTATTTTAAGCCGTTTGTCCCTATTTAACCGCTGCCAGAAAGACTCCTTTCCACCACCATCCCCTTTGCAGGCAGGGCGCACCATTTCCCTGAAAGAGTGTCGTGTTTTGATTTCTAACACACACACACACATACACCTTGCCCACTCCATGTGTGGCTTATATAAAAGCATTACATAATGCGGTTGCATAATGGGGGGGGGACAGATTTTGGGGGACTGCCCTTTCTCTCGTTTCAACCTGCCCGCCTCCCCCGAGTTGGCAGAAAAACCAATTGCTCCCCCCCCCCTTTTCCAGGAGAGCTTCTGACATGCGGGTCTGCTCAAAGCCCGGGTCAAATGAGTCCACTCTCAACTAGCTGGCAGGAGTTATTGCTGGAAGATGGATGGGATAAAAGAAACTTCCAGTTCAAAATTCAAGGAGAGAAGCAACCTGGAATTAAGGAGAAACTTCCTGACAGGGAGAGCAATGAACCAGTGGAACGGCTTGCCACCAGATGTTGTGGGCGCTCCGTCACTGGGGCGGGGGGTTCCAAGAAGACACTGGAGAGCCACCTGTCTGGAATGGTCTAGGGCAGGGCTAGGCACCCTTGGCTCTTTTATGACTCATGAAATTCAACTCCCAGAATTCCTGAGCCAGCAAGGGGGAACTATGGCCCCTTTGTGACTCATGAACTTCAACTCCCAGAATTCCTGGGCCACCAATGGGGGAATTATGGCCCCCCCTCATGACTTGTGGACTCCAACTCCCAGAATTCCTGAGCCAGCATGGAGGAATTGTGGCCCCCCCTCATGACTTGTGGACTCCAACTCCCAGAATTCCTGAGCCAGCATGAGGGAACTATGGCCCCTTCATGACTTGTGGACTCCAACTCCCAGAATTCCTGAGCCAGCATGAGGGAACTATGGCCCCTTCGTGACTTGTGGACTCCAACTCCCAGAATTCCTGAGCCAGCATGAGGGAACTATGGCCCCTTCATGACTTGTGGACTCCAACTCCCAGAATTCCTGAGCCAGCATGGGGGAACTATGGCTCCCTTTATGCCTCGTGGACTTCAACTCCCAGAATTCCTGAACCAGCCATCCTGAGGGGAAAGGAAGGTTTCCAAGCTGAGCCACTGTGGATTCGGTTAAGTTTTTAAACAGTGTAAGGAATCGAAATATATTTTATATTTTTGACATAAAACTTCTCACAGGGTGACCCCCCCCCAACCTCCTTGGAGGTTAAGTCAGGATGATTTTCCAGGATTTCTAAGAATCCCAGAAAGGGTCAGATCAAGCCTGGAGGTGGGCAGGGGAACATCTGGCTTTGTGTGTCAAGAGCGCAGATGTTGCCTTTTGGCACATCCAGGAGAGCAATGAACCAGTGGAACGGCTTGCCACCAGATGTTGTGGGCGCTCCATCACTGGGGCGGGGGGGGGGGGGTTCCAAGAAGACACTGAAGAGCCACCTGTCTGGAATGGTCTAGGGCAGGGCTAGGCACCCTTGGCTCTTTTATGACTCGTGAAATTCAACTCCCAGAATTCCTGAGCCAGCCATGCTGAGGGGAAAGGGAGAGGTTTCCAAACTGAGCCAGGCTGGCTCAGGAATTCTGGGAGTTGAAGTCCACCAGTCATGAAGGGGCCATAGTTCCCCCATGCTGGCTGAGGAATTCTGGGAGTTGAAGTCCATGAGTCATGAAGGGGCCAAAGTTTCCCTCATGCTGGCTCAGGAATTCTGGGAGTTGAAGTCCACCAGTCATGAAGGGGCCATAGTTCCCCCATGCTGGCTCAGGAATTCTGGGAGTTGAAGTCCACGAGTCATGAAGGGGCCAAAGTTTCCCTCATGCTGGCTCAGGAATTCTGGGAGTTGAAGTCCACCAGTCATGAAGGGGCCATAGTTCCCCCATGCTGGCTCAGGAATTCTGGGAGTTGAAGTCCACGAGTCATGAAGGGGCCAAAGTTTCCCTCATGCTGGCTAAGGAATTCTGGGAGTTGAAGTCCACCAGTCATGAAGGGGCCAAAGTTTCCCTCATGCTGGCTAAGGAATTCTGGGAGTTGAAGTCCACGAGTCATGAAGGGGCCAAAGTTTCCCTCATGCTGGCTAAGGAATTCTGGGAGTTCAAGTCCACCAGTCATGAAGGGGCCAAAGTTTCCCTCATGCTGGCTCAGGAATTCTGGGAGTTGAAGTCCAGCAGTCATGAAGGGGCCAAAGTTTCCCTCATGCTGGCTCAGGAATTCTGGGAGTTGAAGTCCAGCAGTCATGAAGGGGCCATAGTTCCCCCATGCTGGCTCAGGAATTCTGGGAGTTGAAGTCCACCAGTCATAAAAGAGCCAAGGTGGCCTACCCCTGGTCTAAGGTCTCCTGCTTGAGCAGGGGGTTGGACTAGATGACCTCCAAGGTCCCTTCCAGCTCTGTTATTTTGTTATCCATGCTGGAAGACCCCCACTGGATCCCCTTTCCAGATCTTTTGAGGCACAATCCCTAAAGAATGCTATAGCAGTATTTACCATATGCTATATAATATATTAGAGCAGTATCTTTAAGGCTTATAATACAACAATCCTTAAAGGATACTAGAGCAGCATTCCAGTATTTGAAGGGCTGCCCCATAGAAGAAGAGGTCAACAAACTCAAGCACTCTTAAGCTAGTCCTTGACATACGTACGTTGATGTCACTAGTTAAGGGATCGAAGGCTAAAACATACGAAGAACGGTTGCAGAAATTGGGGATCTCTAGTTTAATGAAGAGAAGGACGAGGGGGGACAGGATAGCAGCCTTCCAGTATCTCAGGGGCTGCCCCAAAGAAGAGGGAGTCAAGCTATTCTCCAAAGCGCCTGAAGGCAGGACAAGAAGCAACGGATGGAAACTAACCAAGGAGAGAAGCAACCTGGAACTAAGGAGAAATTTCCTGACAGTGAGGACAATTAACCAGTGGAACAGCCTGCCTCCAGAAGCTGTGAATGCTCCAACACTGGAGGTTTTTCAGAAGAGACTGGACAGCCATTTGTCTGAAATGGTATAGGATTTCCTGGCTGAGCAGGGGGTTGGACTAGATGATCTCCAAAGTCCCTTCCAACATTATTATTATTATTAACAACCTGCCTCCAGAAGCGGTGAATGCTCCAACACTGGAGGTTTTGAAGAAGAGACTGGACAGCCATTTGTCCGAAATGGTATAGGGTTTCCTGCCTGAGCAGGGGGTTGGACTAGATGACCTCCAAGATCCCTTCCAACATTATTATTATTATTATTATCCATCAAAAACAACCTTTGCTGCAAATATTACATTTGTTTAGTGACTATTTGAAGTTACGACGGCGCAGAGAAAAAGCGACTTCTGATCATCTTCCACACTTAACGACCGTCGTAGCATCCCCAGGGTCAAAAGTCAGACGCTTGGCAGCGGATTCATATCTACGACTGTCCCAGTGTCCCGGGTTCGTGTGATTCCCTTTTGTGACCTTCTCGAAAGCAAAGCAAAAGGGGGGGGCGGATTCACTTAACAATCGTGCTGCTAACTTAACCATGGCAGTGACTCCCTTAACAACCGTGGCAGGAAAGGTCGTAAAACGGGGCCAACGGAAAAGTCGTAAAACGCTGAGCCACAGAAACACGTTGGGATTCAATTAACGTAACCTGAGGACGAATTCCAGAGGCGGCTGGCGGTCGATCGGCCGACACCGTCAAGAGTCCCCCAGCTGCCATCTGAGTTCCAGCCACAAACTGCTGAACATTTACAACTCCAAAACCTCTGAAAATTGAAAAAACTGTTCCCGTTTTATTAGCCGGTTACCACTTGACCGTGGGGGAAAAAAATGTGGGACACGTTGGGAAAAAACAACGACAAGGCAACGTTTTGTGTTCTTCCCAATCCAAACGCCGGCAGAACTTAAAAGATACTCTTTTGGGAGGGAAGGGCGATAAAATATAAAATATCCCAGCTGCTCGTTTCCAGAATCGAAGCAGAAGCTCTCAAGAGCTGACCAAGGGGGATTCTTCCTCCGTGGTTCCCCTAACCGTGGCGGATTTGGGATTCTCACCGGCTGGGTTAACGGGGGGCTCGAGACGCCCACCGGGCCTGCTGTCCCTCCGCAGCCGAGATCTGAAGGTCCTGGCTGGTGGGCCCCAGCTGCTACCGTAAGTAGTAGTCAATTACTGCGGAGAAGGCGGCAAAGCCCCCGCAGCCGAGGACCCCGGCTTTGAGGCCAGCTGCAAGGAAATGAGAAGAAGAAGTCAAGCATACATTTGTTTATGATTCGGGTGTTCGATTTACAGGTAATCCTCAACTTGCGACAGGGCAGGCAACCCCAACCTGTGGGCCATGGCGCACTGCCGGCCCGTGGCCTGTTCGCAACCAGGCCGCGTGAGTGGCTGGTTGGTGTGTGTCGCGGGTGCTCGGGGCCCCACTCACGCGAGCTTCACGAGTCCTCTCGGCCTCACGTGCGTGAGCAACATGCTCGTGCATGCGTGTCAGAGCATGCACTCTTATTGCGCTGAGATTACCCAGGAGGAAACACAGTAAACAGTGGTCTATATTAAATGGTGGTTTATCTTACACCAGTGGTGGCGAACCTATGGCACGGGTGCCAGAGGCGGCACTCGGGGCCCTCTCTGTGGGCACACGTGCCATTGCCCAGGCCTCGCCTCCCCCTGCGACGCCCTCCTCTCCAGCAGCCCCCCTGAAGGAGAGCCGTCCCTGAGCGTAGCCCACGCAGAGCAGCGGAGCCAAGGACACGGCAGCCGGGCAGCGTAGACAAGACTCTGCCCTCATACCCCATCATGCAGTTGATGCTGCAGGGCGCGGGCAGAGGGTGTGACCACCATAGCGATGTTGGGCTGCCTGGGTGATCTGCGGCGGGCCCTGGAGGCGGTGAGTGGCCCTGCGGGCAGGCAGGGTGGGGGATGGGGGCAGAGCGGGGATGGGGCAGGGGGCAGAGCAGGGGCAGGGCTGGTTTTTGGGCACTCGGTCTCTAAAAGGTTCGCCATCACTGTGTTACACTATCTACCATATCATACACCAGGAACAATATACAAATACCTGTTAATACAGCAGGCTCCAACACATAGCAGTTACAGCAGGAAATAGGAGAGAACACAGCAGCAAAGCCTTCCCAAAAGCTCTTAAAGCAGTGGTTCTCAACCTTTCTAATGCCGCGACCCCATAATACAGTTCCCCATGTTGTGGTGACCCCCAACCACTTATACATCACCGGGTGCCAGGGGCGTGGCCAAAGAAAAGGGGGAAAAAATGGCGGACAGCCTTGTTTGGCGACCCCCATGAAATGGTCGTTTGACCCCAAATGGGGTCCCGACTCACAGGTTGAGAACCACTGTCTTAAAGGGACACAGACCCTGTTGGCTCTTAAAAGGGACACAGACCCTGCTGGCTTTTAAAGGGACACTGACCCTTCTGGCTCTTAAAGTGACACAGATCCTGCTGGCTCTTAAAGGGACACAGACCCTGCTGGTTCTTAAAAGGACACAGACCCTGCTGGCTCTTAAAGGGACACAGACCCTGCTGAGTCATCCCCATCATTACATCATACATCTCACATGCCTTCCCCTCCTACAAAACCATCCTCTCTTTTCTCCCTCCCCCTCTCCTGGCCAACCTGGAAAGCTTGAGGAACTCTGACTTAGTGACCGGTCAAAGTTACAGTGGAATGCCCCAGAGCTACTGACGACCCAGTCTAGATGTTCCAATGGCTGTTTCCCCCCTCCCTGGGGCCTTGTGATTGCATTGGGGGCCCTTAGCAACCAGTCCACATTGATGGCTGTTGGCAATATCCCACGATGGGTACAATAAGGGGTTCGCTTAGCGACCGTAACAGCCACCATGTTCTTTGAATGACGGCAGCATTCACTTAATGACTATTTGAAAAAAAAGCCGTAAATTCAGGTGTGCTTGCTTAATGACTGGCAGAATTCACAACTGTAACTCTGGGCTCAATTACGGTCATAAGTTGAGGACTGCTTGTATATAGCCACCCATCTCATTTTTACGAGACTCTAGGCCGCTTACAGTAAAATACACAACATTAAATGAAAATAAAACATAGCAGCCAGGCACTGTCTAACCAATCATTAACATAGCCCAGAAATGGGCTCTGTCCTATGCCTGGGACACCAGGTTCAGGGACAGAACCAGGTTTCTAGGCCTCATGAAAGGCCAAATGGGAGAACCTTGCTGGCTGGGGTATTCTGGGAGTTGAAGTCCACCCCTGTTAAAGCATGTTCCCTGGAGAATTCTGGGAGTTAAAGTCAACATGTCTTGCCAAGTTGCCAATGCTATGCTACTCCCTTTTATCAAGTAGCTGTGCCAAGTAGCTGTGCTACTCCCTTTTATTCTATTGGCTTTCAAAAGCCAATAGAATAAAAGGGAGTAGCACAGCTAAGGAAAAGGGGGAAAAAATGGCGGACTGCGTTGTTTGGCGACCCCCGTGAAATGGTCGTTCGACCCCAAATGGGGTCCCGACCCACAGGTTGAGAACCACTGGTTTAGCAGAACCTAAGAAGCAAAACATTTTCAAGGAAAAAAATTCAAGAAGAATCCAGTTGCCTTTTGAAAAAGCGCCTTTGGGACCACCACCGTGGCCTGGATGATTTGAGAATCTCCACAGACACAGCCCTCCCCCCCCCATTTTTTTTTTAAAAAAATCAATCCAGTTCAACATAAAGTGCTTACTCAGAGATTAACGTTAGGGAACATTAGAGCTTGGGATTGTAAAAAGAGAAAAACTCCGCTGGCCCAGCTTTTAAAAAAATGAAATAACTATAAAGATTTCCACTGCCAACGAGGCACTTGCCCCGTTTGAACCCTGCTTAATATGAAACTTCCTTCCCTCTTGGCGTCCCCGGGAGACGTGTCAGCTGCAAATCCCAAATCCCAGAAACAGTGGCACGCTGCCCACGTTCTGGCAAGCCCATCCCTCGGCTTCAGCCAGCAGCAGCTGCGGTTGCGTGCCAAGCACAGCTTCCTGGTAACAGGAATGCCTGGGCCCCAGTTGCACGGTGGAATGTGCTCCTCCTGGAGCTTCTCCAACGGCTGGAAGGCAGCACTCACCTCTGAAACCGATGGCCCCGCCAGTGATGCATCCGCTGGTGACGCTGTTCTTCCAGTCAGATTTGCCTCGGTACTAGGGAAGCAAGAAAGAGGCTGTCAAGGCCACCGTCCGCAGGGACCGCTCCTTTGAGCATCTCATCCAACACTGGAGGTCTTTAAGAAGAGATTGGACAGCCCTGGGTCTGAAATGGTAGAGGGTTTCCTGCCTGAGCAGAGGGTTGGACTAGATGACCTTCCAACTCATTCTATTCTATTCTGTTCTTTCATAATTCTATTCTATTTTCATTATTCTATTCTATTCTATATTCTATTCTATTCCTCATTCACATTCCTATTCTATTCTATTTATTATACTATTATTCTATTCATTATTCTGTTCTGTTCTGTTCTATTCTATTCTATATTCTATTCTATTCTATTCCTCATTCTTATTCCTATTCTATTCTATTCATTATACTATTCTATTCATTATTCTATTCATTATTCTGTTCTGTTCTGTTCTATTCTATTCTATATTCTATTTCCAATTCTATTCTATTCTACTCTGCTCTATTTTATATTCTATTTTATTCCATATTATTCTATTCTATTCTATTCCTATTTCTATTCATTCCTAATTCTAATTGATTCTCATTCGATTCCATTCCATTCTTCTAAAAAGTGAGGCTGTTTTTTCCGCTTTCTGGTTTTTATTTTATTTACCACAGTTCCCCTATGCTGGCTCAGGAATTCTGGGAGTTGAAGTCCACCAGTCATAAAAGAGCCATGGTTGCCTACCCCTGGGCTAGAAATACCTAGCTCCCTTTCCCTCAACCCTTCATCGTACGATTTAGCCTCCTTGCCCTTTTAACAATCAAGATCAAAACAAGGAAGTTACTCACAGATTCCACCAGGCACTCAGTGCAGGAGAACATGGCACCCACGATGGCAAAGTTTTTGGCGTACGACATGCCCCGTTGCCCCATATCTTTCAAGACCTCTCTGGCTGTCGGCGTGCGGTACGGATCCTTCGGGTCAAATCCCACGTTGGTGTCGATGCCAGCGGTGAACACGCCAAAGGCGCCCCCCAGCACGAAGCCTGGCAGATCAGAATCACAAAGCAGTCAGTCAAAACGATGGACGCCTCTCTGGACAGTCCTGCAAACGGGGGTCAAAAGGCTTGCTTTCGTGCTCCTTCCGCTGTACAAGATTGTCACATAGACAGTCCTTCACTTACGACCACAATCTGAGCGCAATATTTCTGTCGATAAGCAAGACAGCTGTTCAGCGAGTTTTGCCGTTGTTAAGACTTTTCTTGCCATAGCTAAGTGAATCCCTGCAGTTGTTAAGTGAATCATTTGGTCATTAAGTGAACCTGGCTTCACCCAGTCACTTTGCTTGGAGATGGTGAATTCTAGTCCTGCCTTAGATATGAAAACCAGCTGGGTGACTTTGGGTCAATCACTAGGAGACGGTGAGTTCTAGTCCCGCCTTAGGCATGAACGCCAGCTGAGTGACTTTGGGCCAATCACCAGGAGACAGTGAGTTCTAGTCCCGCCTTAGGCATGAAAGCCAGCTGAGTGACTTTGGGCCAATCACCAGGAGACTGTGAGTTCTAGTCCCGCCTTAGGCATGAACGCCAGCTGAGTGACTTTGGGCCAATCACCAGGAGACTGTGAGTTCTAGTCCCGCCTTAGGCATGAACGCCAGCTGAGTGACTTTGGGCCAATCACCAGGAGACAGTGAGTTCTAGTCCCGCCTTAGGCATGAAAGCCAGCTGAGTGACTTTGGGCCAATCACCAGGAGACTGTGAGTTCTAGTCCCGCCTTAGGCATGAAAGCCAGCTAGGTGACTTTGGGCTAATCGCTAGGAGACGGTGAGTTCTAGTCCCACTTAAGCTTGAAAACCGGCTGGCTGACTTTGGGCCAATCACCAGGAGAGGGTGAGTTCTAGTCCCGTCTTAGCTATGAAAGCCAGGTGGGTGACTTTGAGCCAATCATCTGGAATCCTGCCTTAGCCATGAAAGCCTTTGGGCCAATCACCAGGAGAGGGTGAGTTCTAGTCCCGCCTTAAAGCACAAAGGCTGGCTGAATAATTTTGGGCCAATCCCCCTGTCTCTTTCAGCCCAGCCCACCTCACAGGGGGGTTGTTGTGAGGAAAGCAAGAGGATGAAGCAGCATTGCGTGTGTTCCCTGCCTTGAGTTATTTACGACAATAAAAAAGGGTCAATGGAGAAGGACAGTAGCTAAATTTCATAAATTCAATAAAAAGAGAGATAGCTATTTGAGAAGGGTGGCCAATAGTTAAATTAAGGCAGGAGTCTTCAAACTTGGCCACTTTAAGACTTGTGGACTTCAACTCCCAGAATTCCTCAGCTAGCCAGTCAAATTCCTCAGCCAGCCTGTCAGCCAGCTTGTGGACTTCAACTCCCAGAATTCCTCAGCCAGCCAGCCAGCCGGCTTGTGGACTTCAACTCCCAGAATTCCTCAGCCAGCCGGCTTGTGGACTTCAACTCCCAGAATTCCTCAGCCAGCCAGCCGGCTTGTGGACTTCAACTCCCAGAATTCCTCAGCCAGCCAGCCAGCCGGCTTGTGGACTTCAACTCCCAGAATTCCTCAGCCAGCCAGCCAGCCGGCTTGTGGACTTCAACTCCCAGAATTCCTCAGCCAGCCAGCCAGCCGGCTTGTGGACTTCAACTCCCAGAATTCCTCAGCCAGCCAGCCAGCCGGCTTGTGGACTTCAACTCCCAGAATTCCTCAGCCAGTCAGCCGGCTTGTGGACTTCAACTCCCAGAATTCCTCAGCCAGCCAGTCAGCCGGCTTGTGGACTTCAACTCCCAGAATTCCTCAGCCAGCCAGTCAGCCGGCTTGTGGACTTCAACTCCCAGAATTCCTCAGCCAGCCAGGGCTGGCTGAGGAATTCTGGGAGTTGAAGTCCACAAGTCTTAAAGAGGCCAAGTTTGAAGACCCCTGAATTAAGGAATGAAAATAAAATAACTTAAAACACGTTTTCCAGCTAACTACACCTCCCATCCTCCCCACTCACGCACGGGCCCCGAAACAAGACTGGCACACAAAGCTGCAATTCTCGCCATGGCCGCCAGGGGGCAAGAAAGAACTGCAGCTATTTTTCTCTGCCACCCTCTAGCGGCCAACTCGAATATCGCAGGGGTAGTGGGTGAGAGATGTTGTAGTCCTGGAGAGGCAGAGGGGTGAAAAGTCGGCCTTCAAGGCCCCCTCAGAAACACCCACCGCCGACACAGGCCAGCGCCGCCTTGAAGGCGCAGCTCTCCATGGCGCGCTCGACCATCTTCTGCTCGGGGCTCTTGACGGGCGCCGGGAAGCCCCCGAGGACGCCCGGCGGGAAATCCGGCCTCGGGCCTCGCTTTTCGCCCACCAGGTAATCCAGCAGGAGGCTGTACTGCAGCGGCACGGCCGCCTCCGTCGCCTTGCCGGCTTCCTCGGGCTTCTTCGGGGCCTTGGGGAAGGCCGCCGCCATGGTCGCTACTCTCCCCTCAGAACGCGAGGCCTACAGCTCCCGTCATGCCGTTCGCCGCTCTCCCCGGCTTTCCCAATGGGGGAAAAGCCGCGGAGCGTCATGGGACATTTAGTCCAATGGCCAAAAGAAAGGAAAAAAAAAATTCATTTGGATTCGAGTGCGCAAGCGCACCTCTCACCCAATCCCGCTGCTTGTTTTCAGCCGGACTACTATTCCCGGCGTGCCTTCAAAGGCCGATGCCCGAATTCGCGCTCAATGGACCGATGGGAGGTGTAGTTTTTAGTGGGCTCGGGCATCTTTGACTTGCGCGAGGTGGCCCCCTACCGGAGCCGTTGCAAAGGGAAGAATTGCAGAAAGACTGAGCATCTTTAAAAGGACAGGTGAGGCGGCTCCAGGTAAGAAGGAGGGGGAGGAGGTCTTTGCTGGAAGGTGAAAGAGGCAGCGGGGGGGGGGGGATTTTTCCCCGGGGGGGGGGGGAGGCCTTAAGGATAATTTTAGACCATAATTGTGGTGGATGATGCATTCTGCAAAAATTGTTTCTGTTTATAGCATCCCTGTATGTAGTTAAGGCAAATCAATTTGGGAATCATTTGCTTGCACATCTTAAATCACTGCACAGTTCGATCTTTTATTCTTATTTGTAGAGCACCTTCTGAATGCATGGTATTTTGCAAAGGAATTTCCAGACAAAAAGGCTTATTTCAAAAGCCCCTTAGAGGACAGAATGGGGTAGAATAATAGAGTATTAAGGGCCTAACAAAGCAGGTTAGGAAAATCTCCATGGCTTAGACTAGAGAGACGTATTTGTGCAGTTTTATTGCGGCAGATAAACAGAGGTTAACAGAGGGGTGTAGTCATTGCTTACTGTTGCTGTTCTCTCAACTTCCCAATTTAGCTTACAGCCCTGGGATCTCCTATAACCCCCATCCAACTACTGACCAGATCCAAATTATGTTAATCAGCAAAATTAGCTAAGGTTAGCTAGAGGCTGCCACCTAGCTGGAAAAACTAACTATCTTGGATTATGGTATTCTGATTGCTTCCATATTAATAAAGTATATCAGTTGGAAATATTGTTCCTAGGTTACTATCTAATCGGTAATAGATCAGAGGGCCTACATTCACGTGGTTACTGATTTTCTGGATTTAGTTCATTGAAACCTTAGCCCTAGCAAACAAAGAGAGCCTGGACTTCCCATGTGGAAGCTAACAATTTTAATAGTGGTGTGTGAACACTACCACTGTGTAAATTTAATTAAGATGAAGGGAAGGGAAGGGAAGGGAAGGAGGGAGGGAGGGAGGAAGGAAGAAAGGAGGTAAGGAAGGAAGGAAGGAAGGAAGGAAGGAAGGAAAAAGAGGGAGGGAGGAAGGAGAGAGGGAGGAAGGAAGGAAAGAAGGAAGGAAGGAAGGAAAGAGAAAAAGGAGGGAGGGGGAAGGAAGGAGAAAGAGGGAGGAAAGTAGGAAGGAAGGAGAAGGAGAGAGGGAGGAAGGAAAGGAGAAAAAGGGAGGGAGGAAGGGAAGGAGGAAGAGGGAGGAAGGGTAGGAAGGAAGGAGAGGGAGGAAGGAAACAAGGAAGGAAGGAGAAAAAGGAGGGAGGGAGGGAGGGAGGAGAAAGGGAGGAAAGTAGGAAGGAAGGAGAGGGAGAGAGGGAGGGAGGAAGGAAGGTAGGAGAAAAAGGGAGGGAGGGAGGGAGGAGAAAGAGGGAGGAAGGAAGGAAGGAAGGAAGGAGAAAAAAGGAGGAAGGAAGGAAGGAAGGAGAAAGAGGGAGGAAGGCAGGAGAGAGGGAGGGAGGAAGGAAAGAAGGAAGGAAGGAAAGAAAAAGGAGGGAGGAAGGAAGGAAGGAAGGAGAAAGAGGGAGGAAAGTAGGAAGGAAGGAGAGGGAGGGAGGAAGGAAGGAGAAAAAGGGAGGGAGGAAGGGTAGGAAGGAAGGAGAGGGAGGAAGGAAAGAAGGAAGGAAGGAGAAAAAAGGAAGGAGGGAGGGAGGGAGGGAGGGAGGGAGGAAGGAAGGAAGGAAGGAAGGAAGGAAGGAAGGAAGGAAGGAAGGAAGGAAGGAAGGGCCTTTGGATCTGTTCCTTTTGTGTGTGGGGGGGTCTCAACCACAGGAGCCCAGCTAAAGCAAAAGGAAAGCTGAGCTCTCAGCTTCTTCCAGTCTCCCTGCTTGAACTGCCTAAGCAGCTCTGGGGGTTGGAAGCTCCCTCCCCATTGTGCAAGGAACACAAAAGTGGGGCAGTTTTGCAAGGGGTGAAACGTCCAAGGGCAGACAACAAACACACAAATCTTTGCAGGACACAACTGAGCAGGATTGCTCCGAGAAGGGGAACATTTTTTTCAGCCTCACCTTGAACGAAACTGCACAATGCGGATAGTCCTCAGTTTGCAACCCTTTGTTTAGCAAGCATTCAAGGTATATAACAGTGGTTCTCAACCTTTTTAATGCCGCAACCCCCAACCGGTCGTAAGTCGAGGACTACTCAACCAGTCATAAGTCGAGGACTACTCAACGGGTGCAGCACCGTTTGCAGACTGGGGCTTTTGGCGGGCTCAGCAGGGCAGAGACAGCCTGGACAATTCCTATTGGCTTTTGAAAGCCAATAGAATTGGACTCTATTCAAGAGAGTCTATTCTATTGGCTTTCAAAAGCCAATAGAATAAAAAGGAGTAGCACAGCTAAGGAAAAGGGGGGGGGGGGAAATGGCGGACTGCGTTGTTTGGCGACCCCTGTGAAATGGTCATTCGACCCCAAATGGGGTCCCGACCCCACAGGTGGAGAACCGCTGGTATATAAAGAGAGAGCAAATCCCCCTCCCTTCCAGCACTGATGATGTTCCCTAGTTGGGTCATGAAAGGTCTGCAAGGAAATCACCCAGCTCAGAGAGCACCCAGGACCCCACAGTCGGCGTCCTCCCCCCCCCCCTCCTCCTCCTAAACCCCACTCCCTTCTAGCACTGATGATGTTTCCTAGTTGGGTCATGAAAGGTCTGCAAGAAAACCACCCAGCTCAGAGGGCACTCAGGACCCCCACAAACTGAGAATTCTCTAGAATGACAAGTACGGACGGATGCTTCTAGCTCTCCATTTTGTCTCCAGGCTTTTCCTGTTGAACTTCCATCTAACTACTAATCAGGTTCAACCCTGCAACCCTTCAAGATCACCACAAGGTCTCCCGGTGTCCTACAATGATGGTGATCGTTGTATTTGTAGTCCACTTTACAGCACTCAGTTACATTACCAGGTGGTCTCCCGTCCACTTCCGTAACCGAGCCTAACCCAGCTGGCTTTTCAGGATCACACAGGGTCAGCCGGATGCTGCCTGGAGAACTTGCTGATGGGGGAAGAGATGACAGGCAGTTCATGGAGAGGACATTGAGGACTAGAATATTGAGAAGGGTGATAGCCCAGTAAGCAGAACAGCTATGAGCAGAGAAGCCAGAACATGCCGAAAGATCACCGAGAAGAGGCCAGACAAGGATTTGGGGCTAGGGAACAAAGACTTTAACCATAACTAAATACAGATTCTCTGTTTCTTGGCAATTGGACCCACAATCTGGAAGTCGGTAGGCTTCTATCACTAAGGAGACTATTTTTTCTTGCAGTCACCATGGGGACAGGATACTTAAGGGAGGAAAAAACCCTTATGCTTTCCCTCAAGGTAGTAGAAGATGCCCGGAAGTCTTGGGTAATGCAAGCCCAAATCCTGATGGAACAGGGCTTTTTCCTCTGGAAGTCCACCTTGCAAATCTAATTCTCCTTCCTTCCTTCCTTCCTTCCTTCCTTCCTTCCTTCCTTCCTTCCTTCCTTCCTTCCTTCCTTTCTTCCTTTTTCTTTCTTTCTCTGATGCGAATTTTTATTTATTTCCAAGATTAAAATACAATCTCTCTCTCTCTCTCTCTCTCTTTCTGATATGAATTTGTATTTATTTCCAAATTTAAAATACAACTTTCTTGCTTGTTTGCTTGCTCTTGTCTGCTTTCTTTCTTTCTTTCTTTCTTTCTTTCTTTCTTTCTTTCTTTCTTTCTTTCTTTCTTTCTTTCTTTCTCTTTTCTTTCTAGCTTTCTCTCTCTAGCTTTCTCTCTTTTTCTTTCTAGCTCGCTTTCTTCCTTTTCTTTCTTTCTTTCTAGCTTTCTCTCTTTCTTGCTTGCTTTCTTGCTTCTCTCTCTTTTTCTTTCTAGCTTGCTTTCTTCCTTCCTTCCTTTCTTTCTTTCTAACTTTCTCTCTTTCTAGCTTGCTTTCTTCCTTTCTTTTTTCTTTTTCTTTCTTGCTTTCTCTTTCTCTCTCTCTCTCTTTCTTTCTTTCTTTCTTGCTTTCTTTCTTTTTTCTTTCTCTCTTTCTTCTCTGATATGAATTTTGATTTATTTCCAGATTTAAAATACAACGTTCTTCCTCCCTCCCTCCCTCCCTCCCACCCTCCCTCCCTCCCTCCCTCCCTCCCACCCTTCCTCCCTCCCTCCCTCCCTCCCTCTCTCTCTCTCTCTCTCATATCTCCCCGCCTTCCCTCAGATTGATAGCTCTAGTGTGGCTTGATCCAGCACAACATCGACTTGCACAATACAGCCAGCAGTTCAGACAATTATTTTTAAAAATAACCTGCCATTCCCAACCCTCCATTACATCTAACTGGTAGGTAGGTGATTCGAGGTGAAGCCCCCCCCCCTCCTCCTTCTCTGCTTCGGATGCTCTGCCACAGAATACAGCCAGGCGCTTCCCATTTGGATTTCTTTTAAAAGCAAAATGTGGAATTAAATGCCTTCTGAGTCCTGAGGGCAAAATGTGCCTTTTCTTATCTTGTTTACAAGTGGCTGAGTTTCTGCTCATTAAACAGACCAGGAGGATACTTTGCTCTCCACTGCTTCTTCCCAAAATCCCTGCAAGACAGAGACTCCTTTTATTTAATAATAATAATAATAATAATAATAATAATAATAATAATAATAATAAAAAAAAAGTTGGAAGAGACTTTGGAGGTCATCTAGTCCAACCCCCTGCTCAGGCAGGAAACCCTATACCATTTCAGAACAATTGCTGTCCAATCTCTTCTTAAGAACTTCCAGAATAGAATAGAATAGAATAGAATAGAATAGAATAGAATAGAATAGAATAGAATAGAATAACAGAGTTGGAAGGGACCTTGGAGGTCATCTAGTCCAACCCCCTGCTCAGGCAGGAAACCCTATACCGTTTCAGACAAATGGTTGTCCAATCTCTTCTTAAAAACCTCCAGGGATGAAGCATTCACCGCTTCTGGAGGCAAGGAGTTCCACTGGTTAATTGTTCTCACTGTCAGGAAGTTTCTCCTTAGTTCTAGGTTGCTTCTCTCCTGCATTTAATCACAGGTAGTCCTCTATTTACAACAGATCATTTAGTGACCTTTCAAAGTTACGGCGGCACAAAAAGAAGGGACTTACGACCCTTTATTCACAGTTACGACCCTTGCAGCATCCCCGTGGCCACGTGATCGAAAGTCAGACGCTTGGAAACCGGCTCGTACCGATAAAGTCCTTGACTTACGAGCACATCTGAGCCCCAGCAATGTTCTGTGGCTAAGCGAGACCATCTGTTAAGTGAGTTTTGCCTCCGTTGTTAAGTGGATCACTATGCTTGTTAACTTAGTCAAACTGTTATTAAGCGAATCCGGCTTCCCCCTTGATTTGGCTCAGCGGGAGGTCGCCAAAGGGGATCGCGTTGACCACAGGGAGGTTGCAACCGTCGTAAGTACCTGCCAGTTGCCGAGCCTCTTAATGTTGATCACACATTGACCACAGGGATGCTGCGACGGTCGTAAGTGTGGAAAAGGGTCCTAAGTCGCTTTTTTTGTTTGAGTCTCGTAAGTCGAGGACTATCCGTAATGCTTTTGGAGGGTATCCATGGTTTTTCCTACAGCAGTGGTTCTCAACCTTTTTAATGCCGCGACCCCCCCCCACCGGTCGTAAGTCGAGGACTACTCAACCGGTCGTAAGTCGAGGACTACTCAACTGGTGCAGCACCGTTTGCAGAATGGGACTTTTGGCGGGCTCAGCAGGGCAGAGACAGCCTGGACAATTCCTATTGGCTTTGGAAAGCCAATAGAATTAGACTCTATTCAAGAGAGTCTATTCTATTGGCTTTCAAAAGCCAATAGAATAAAAGGGAGTAGCACAGCTAAGGAAAAGGGGGGAAAAAATGGCAGACTGCGTTGTTTGGCGACCCCCGTGAAATGGTCGTTCGACCCCAAATGGGGTCCCGACCCACAGGTGGAGAACCGCTGTCCTGCAGGTTCAGAAAGATCAAAAGACCCAAAGGGAGGCTGGGGGCAGCAACGGGTCGGATGCCACGCAAGGGAGACGTGCGCAGGCAGGAGGGTTGGTGAGAGACGGGTTCAGGCCAGGATTCAGCCCGAGGAATGTGGGTTGGCTCCTTTGTAGATACAACAGGAAGAAGAGTTCAATTTTCTCTGAAGCAAACCATAATTACGGCCCCTTTTTTGGTCCAAGATTCCCTTTGTGGCTTTCTTTTTGTTGTTGTTGTTTCAAGTCCCTGCCATTAATCTTGGAGGAATGGGGACCTGCCCAGCCGCTTTTGGTCCTCTTTCTGATGGTGGCTACGTGTCACCACCAGCATTCGTTCTGCTTCTCACTGGCCAGGGTGTGTCTGGGTGGGGAGGAGTGTCTTTAGAGTAGGGGAGGGAGGGAGGGAGGAAGGAAGGAAGGAAAGAGGGAGAGAGGAAGGAAGGAAGGAAGGAAGGAAGGAAGGAGAGGAGGAGGGAGGGAAGGAAGGAAGAAGAGGAAAAGAAGAAAGGAAGGAAGGGGAGGAGGGAGGGAAGGAAGGAAGGAGGGAGGAAGAAAGGGGAAAGGGAGAGGGAGGGAGGAAGGAAGGAAGGAAAGAGGGAGGGAGGGAGGAAGGAAGGAGAGGAGGAGGGAAGGAAGGAAGAAGAGGAGGAAAGGAAGGAAGGAAGGGGAGGAGGGAGGGAGGGAGGGAAAGAAGGAGGGAGGAAGAAAGGGGAAAGGGAGAGGGAGGGAGGGAGGAAGGAAGGGAAGGAGGGAGGGAAGGAAGGGGAAGGAGAGAGGGAGGGAGGAAGGAAGGAGGGAAGGAAGGAAGAAATGAGGGAGGGAGGAAGGAAGGAGAGGAGGGAAGGAAGGGGAGGAGGGAGGGAAGGAAAGAAGGAGATGAGGGGGAAGGGAGGAAGGGGAAAGGGAGGAAGGAAGAAAGGAAGAGGAAGGGAAGAAAGGAAGGAAGGAAAGAAGGAGAGGAGAAGGAAGGAGGAGTGGGAGGAAAGAAGGAAGGAAGGAGGGAAGGAAGGAAGAAATGGAGGGAGGAAGGAAGGAAGAATAGGAGGGAGGAAAGGAAGAAGAGGGAAGGAAGGAAGGGGAAGAGGGAGGGAAGGAAAGAAGGAGAGGAGGGGGAAGGGAGGGAAGGAAGGGGAAGGGAGAGGGAGGAAGAAGGAAGAAAGGGAGGAAGGATGAGGAAGGGGAAAGGAAGGAAGGAAAGGAGAGGAGGAGGAGGGAAGGAAGGGGGAGAAGAGGGAGGGAGGAAAGAAAGAAGGAAGGGGAGGAGGCAGGGAGGGGAGGAAGGAAGGAAGGAGAGGGGAAGGAAGGGAAGGGAAGAGGTAGAGGAGAAAGCAAGCAAGCCAACAACCTTGGGAATTATAGGGAAAGAAGAAAGTAGAGCTGCGCTGTTTTTAAACTCGGTGGTCCCTTTAAGATGCCTGGACTGCTGATGTTGGCAAAACTGGATCCTTGTTTGAAAATATAAAATCCTGGACTTAACAACCCCAATTGGCACCAGAATTGCTAAGCGAGATGGTCGGTAATTGAATTGCGCCCAATTTTACCCCCTGCTTGCCACTGTTGTTAAGGGGACCTACATTAGCCCTGTCAGAGTGTGCCCGGTCTTATTGCGCTGAGATAACCCCGGAGTAAACACAGTAAACAGTGGTCTGTAGTAAATGGTGGTTTATCTGACACTATCTACAATATCATACACCAGGAACAATATACATACATGTGCTAATACAGCAGAGTCCAATACACAGCAGTTACAGCAGGAAACAGAAGAGAATCTTCAGAACCTTCCATTTATACAAAGACTCTTAAAGAGACACCGACCCTGCTGGCTCTTAAAGGGACACAGACCCTGCTGGCTCTAAAGAGACACCCACCCTGCCAGCTCTTAAAGAGACACAGACCCTGCTGGCTTAAAGAGACACCGACCCTGCTGGCTCTTAAAAAAACATCGGCACTGCTGGCTCTTAAAAGACACGGACCCTGCTGGCTCTTAAAGAGACACAGACCCTGCTGGCTCTTAAAGAGACACAGATCCTGCTGGCTCTTAAAGAGACACAGATCCTGCTGGCTCTTAAAGAGATACAGATCCTGCTTGCTCAAAGAGACACAGATCCTGCTGGCTCTTAAAGAGATACAGACCCTGCTTGCTCAAAGGGACATAGATCCTGCTGGCTCTTAAAGAGACACAGACCCTGCTGGCTTAAAGAGACACCGACCCTGCCAGCTCTTAAAGAGACACAGATCCTGCTGGTTGTTAAAGAGATACAGACCCTGTTGGCTCTTACACAGACCCTGCTGGCTTAAAGAGACACTGACCCTGCTGACTCTTAAAGAGACACAGACCCTGCTGAGTCATTCCCATTGTTATATTACATAAGCTGGTTAGCTGTTAAATCAATACCTTGACAATCCTCTTGACTCTACTTGTCGGAAGCCAGCTGGCTAGGAAGGTCGCAAAATGGGATCAGGTGACCCCAGGATCCTGCAACCATCATAAATAGATCCCGGTTGCCAAGAGCCTGAATTATGATCATCTGATCCCGGAGCCACTACAAGGATCGTAGCTGCGAGGACACGTCATAACTCACTTCTTCGGTGCTGTTACAACAGTCGTTAAGTCATTAAACAGGTAGTCCTTGACTTACAACAGTTCATTTAGTGACCGTTCAGAGTTACAACGGCACTGAAAAAAGGGACTCACGAGAGTTTTTCACACTTAACGACCGTTGCGGGATCCCCGTGGTGATCAAAATTTGAATGCTCGGCAATTGACTCCTCTTTACGACAGTTGCAGCGTCCCGGGGTCTCACGTGATCCCCTTTTGCGACAAAAACTCGCAAAAACTCGCTTAATGAATGTTTCCCTCCAGCAGCGGAAATTTTGGCTCCGTCGTGGGTCGTAAGCCGAGATGAATAAAATAGAGTTTAAAATCAGAGGTCAGTCCAGCCACTTTATTCCATCGGATGAAATTTCATTCACTGGAAAAGGAGCTTTTTCCTATTTTTGCTCTCCTAGGCAACAGTTGGATTACAAAAACATTTTTTTTAAAAAAAAAAACTCTTTTTCTTTCTCTCTCTCTCTTTGGTGGGAACTCGAAGTGGAAAGACGAAGTGGCCAGAAAGAGGAACTTGCTTTAGAGAGAGAGAGAGGCCTTCCAACGCTCATTTTCCTTCTTGAGAGCTTCTCCTTTTTTAAAAATAAATAAAAAACCCCACTTGTTTGCCAAACGCTCGCTTCTCCTTGAACAGGGTGCAAAAGGGTCCTGCAGTTGGAAGAGGCGAAGCTTGGAAACGTGGTTGACAGGAGCCCAACTTGATGCATTTGATTCATTGTGGGGTCCACTCACAGGTGGCTTGGTTTTTTGCAGATGTTTCATGACCCAACTAGGTTACTTCATCAGTGCTAGAAGAGAGGGGGGCTGGCTTTCTGCAAGCAAGCTATTTGCCTAGAAACAGAAAGCCACCTGCGCTCCTTCTAGCACTGATGATGTTACCTAGTTGGGTCATGAAAGGTCTGCAACAAAACCACCAAGCTCAGAGAGCACCAAGGACCCCACAGTTGTCGTCATCCTCCTCCTCCTCCTCCTCCTCTTCCTCCTCCTCCTCCTCTCTCCAACCGCACTGATTCCCTTCTAACATTGATGATATTACCTAGTCAGGTCATGAAACGTCTGCAAGAAAACTGCCAGCTCAGAGATCAATATGGACCCCACAGTCATCCTCTTCCTCCTCCTCCTCCTCCTCCTCCTCCTCCTCCTCCTCTCCACAAACCGCACTGACTCCCTTCTAACATTGATGATGTTACCTAGTCAGGTCATGAAACGTCTTCAAGAAAACTGCCAGCTCAGAGATCAATATGGACCCCACAGTCATCCTCTTCCTCCTCCTCCTCCTCCTCCTCCTCCTCCTCCTCTTCCTCCTCCTCCTCCTCTCCACAAACCGCACTGACTTCCTTCTAACATTGATGACGTTACCTAGTCAGGTCATGAAACGTCTGCAAGAAAACTGCCAGCTCAGAGATCAATATGGACCCCACAGTCGTCCTCTTCCTCCTCCTCCTCCTCTCCATAAACCCAGCTCCTTTCTAGCACTGACGATGTTACCTAGTTTGGGTCATGAAACGTCTGCAAGGAATCCCCCCCCCCAGCTCAGAGAGCACCCAGGACCCCCCAGTTCAACCCTGAGCTACAGAGATTCTCTTCTATCGGTATTTTAGTAATAAGACGGATTGGGAGGGCGCTGCGTGCAAAACGGGCTAACGTAGCCTATTTACGAAAATCAGGCTAATCAGGTAGAGAGCCTGGAGCACAAATGAGCAAGCGCTGCTCTTTAACGGATTGCTTGAACCCCAGGAATCTGTCTCTCTTTGAGTGGGTGCTTTTTGTGACAACAGCCAGAAGTTAAATTATATGATTTTGCAAAGCTTCCTCTCTTGGTTTCTCTTACATCAGCGCCCAGAACGGAGACGGAAGAAGCAAGGTGCGTTTGGGGAGGGGGGAGGGGGTGGGGGTGTGTGGAGGTATGTGAGCACCTGGGCGATTCTAGCTGGTCCTCGATTTACGACAATAAGGGCCAGAATTTCTGCCACTAAGCAAGGTACTCATGAAGCGAATCCTTCCCGATTTTATCTTTAGCTTGTCTTGTCGCGGTCGTTAAGCGAATCCAGCAGTCGCTAAACCAATCCAGCTTTTGCCCTGTTTTACGACTTTTCTTGCCACCGTTGTTAAGTGAATCGCTGCCGTTATTAAGTCAGTCACACGGTTGTTAAGCGAATCGGGCTTCCCCCATTGACTTTGCTTGTCAGAAGGTTGCAAAAGGGATCACCTGACCCCGGGAATGCTGCGACCGTCATAAATATGAGTCAGTTGCTGAGCGTTCAAATTTTCCTTGTTCAGGCAGGAGACCCTATACCATTTCGGACAAATGACTGTCCAGTCTCTTCTTAAAAACTTCCAGTGTTGGAGCATTCACCGCTTCTGGAGGCAGGTTGTTCCACTGGTTAATTGTTCTCACTGTCAGGAAGTTTCTCCTTAGTTCCAGGTTGCTTCTGTCCTTCATCAGTTTCCATCCATTGCTTCTTGTCCTGCCTTCAGGCGCTTTGGAGAATAGCTTGGCTCCCTCTTCTTTGGGGCAGCCCCTGAGATATTGGAACGCTGCTATCATGTCCCCGCTCGTCCTTCTCTTTCTTAGACTAAATGTACAGGTATTCCCTGACTTACAAGCATTTGTTTAGTGACCGTTCAGAGTTACAACGGCATTAAAAAAGTACTTCTATTTTTCACACTTTAAACTTTATTGTCATTTTTCACTCTGAGCACATTGGAATAGAATAGAATAGAATAGAACAGAATAGAATACAATAGAATAGAATAAGAACAGGAATAGAATAGAATAGAATAGAATAGAATAGAATAGAATAGAATAGAATAGAATAGAATAGAATAGAATAGAATAGAATAGAATAAGAACAGGAATAGAATAGAATAAGAACAGGAATAAGAACAGGAATAGAATAGAATAGAATAAGAACAGGAATAGAATAGAATAGAATAGAATAGAATAGAATAGAATAGAATTGGAAGGGACCTTGGAGGTCATCTAGTCCAACCCCCTGCTCAGGCAGGAAACCGTATCCCATTTCAAACAAGTTTCTCCTTAATTCCAGGTTGCTTCTCTCCCTGATGGATTTCCATCCGTTGCTTCTTGTCCAGGCTTCAGGTTTTTTTTTTCTTCTTTTCATTAAACCGGACATATCCAATTCCTGCAGCCCCCTAATCATCTCTGCAGCTCTTCTCTGCACTGTTTCCAGAGTCTCAACATCTGTTTTAGAAGAGGATCTGATCTAGGGCACAAAAACAACATAGGTGGGGGGGGGCTGTCTGACTCATCTGCCATTCTTGGTTTTGGGTGGTGTGCGCTCCGTTGACCGCAGACAGGGATCAACCCGGCCGTTTCTAAACATCCACGTCCTTAATTGCAGGCTCTGCTCTTTGAGGTCAGACTCTGCCCAGTGTGAATATTTTTGAGGAAGGAATTAGCCAAACTAGCCAGCAGTTTGCTGCAGCTGCCAAAAAGGCCAACACAGTGCTGGGCTGCATTAACAGAGGGAGAGAATCAAGATTCATATGAAGTATTAATACCACTTTACAAGGCCTTGGTAAGGCCACACTTGGAATACGGCATCCAATTTTGGTCACCACGATGTCAAAAAGATGTTGAAACTCTAGAAAGAGTGCAGAGAAGAGCAACAAAGATGATTAGGGGATTGGAGGCTAAAACATATAAGGAACGGTTGATGGAATTGGGTAGGTCTAGTTTAATGAAGAGAAGGACGAGGGGGGACAGGATAGCAGTCTTCCAGTATCTGAGGGGCTTCCCCAAAGAAGAGGGAGTCAAGCTATTCTCCAAAGCGCCTGAAGGCAGGACAAGAAGCAACGGATGGAAACTAATCAAGGAGAGAAGCAACCTAGAACTAAGGAGAAACTTCCTGACAGTGAGAACAATTAATCAGTGGAACAACCTGCCTCCAGAAGCAGTAAATGCTCCAACACTGGAAGTTTTTAAGAAGAGACTGGACAGCCATTTGTCTGAAATGGTGTAGGGTTTCCTGCCTGAGCAGGGGGTTGGACTAGATGACCTCCAAGGTCCCTTCCCACTCTATTCTATTCTAACAGACTGTACTGCCATTTGTCTGAAATGGTATAGGGTCTCCTGCCTGAGCAGGGGGTTGGACTAGATGAGCTCCAAGGTCCCTTCCAACTTTATTATATTATTATTATTATTATTATTATTATTATTATTATTATTATTATTATTATTATTATTATTATTATCGATCATCGCACAGTCAGCCAGATGTTCAGACTGGATTTGGCATTTTGTCTACCTATCGAGTCCTTACCCAGAACCTGGGATAGGCAGATGTGGATGTTTGATGGTATTACAGATATCGTCGCAGGATGGAAGCAGTTCCTAGTAAGGCCGCCTTTTGCAATTGACTAATAGCGAATTTGTCAATGCCAATGGTGTTCAAGTGGTGCTCCAGCTGTTTTGGGATTGCACCCAAGGCGCCTATGACTATTGGTACTACCCTTGCTTGCTTTTGCCACAGTCTTTCTATTTCTATTTGTAGGTCTTTGTATTTTGTTATCTTCTCCAGTTCTTTCTCTTCTATTCTGCCATCTCCAGGCACTGCCACGTCCACTATCCAGACTCTTTTGTCTTTCTTATCGACAATTGTTAAGTCTGGGGTGTTATGTTGCAGGTGCTTGTCTGTTTGAATTCTGAAGTCCCAGAGCAGTTTAATTTTATCATTTTCTATGACTTTCTCTATTTTATGATCCCACCAGTTTTTGCTTACAGGCAAATTATATTTTTTGCAGATCTTCCAATGCACCATTGTTGCTACTTTGTCATGCCGCTGCTTGTAATCAGTTTGTGCAATCTTCTTGCAACAGCTTACCAAGTGGTCCACTGTTTCTTCAGCTTCTTTGCATAGGCGGCACTTACTGTCTGTTGCTGTCTTCTCAATTTTGACTTTGTGTGCATTTGTCCTTAAGGCTTGGTCTTGTGCAGCCAGAATTAGTCCCTCGGTCTCTTTCTTCAATTTTCCTGCTCTTAGCCATTGCCAGGTTTTATTGTTATCTGCTTCCCCAGCTATTTTTTTCATGTATTGGCCATGTAGTGCTTTGTCTTCCCATGCCTCTATTCTGTTCTTCATTTGGTCTTTCTTGTAGGCCAGTTTGGTCTCTCCAGTAGTTAGTAAGCCTTCCTGATATACTAATTTCAGTGCATCTTCATCATTGTTCTTCAGATATTCTTCCAAAGCCATTTTTTCTTCTTCAACCATCTGATGTACTTGTAGCATTCCACGCCCACCTATTTGCCTTGGTAGATAAAGTCTATCAATGTCACTGCGTGGATGAAGGGCATGATTCATTGTCATTATTTTTCTGGTCTGCCTATCCATTGCTTTTAGTTCTGCTTGAGTCCAATCCACTATTCCGGCTGTGTACCTAATGACTGGGATTGCCCAGGTGTTGATTGCCTTTATGGTATTTCCTCCATTGAGTTTGGATTTTAAGATCTTCTTCACTCTCTTGATGTATTCACCTCTAATCTTTTTCTTGACTTCAGTGTGCTTGATGTTGTCAGCTTGAAGGATACCCAAGTATTTGTAGTACTCTTCCTCATCCAGACTCTTAATGTTATTTTCGTGGGGCATCTTAATTCCTTCAGTTTTCATTATTTTTCCTTGTTTGATAGTAAGTGTGGCACATTTGTGCAAGCCAAACTCCATTACAATATCTTGGCTATTATTATTATTATTATTATTATTATTATTATTATTATTATTGATATGATGCCCAGCAGGATTGGGAATGACAGTAGTCCTTGACTTACAACGGTTCATTTAGTGACTGTTCAAAGTTTCAAAGGCACTGAAGAATGTGACTTAGGCGAATTTTCCACAATTTACGACTGTTGCAGCATCCTCATGTTCACACAATCACAATTTAGAGATGCTTGGCAACTGATTCATATTTATGATGGTTGCAAGTCCTCGACTTAGGACAGATTGTTTAGCGACCGTTCGAAGGTTCAATGGCACCGTGAAACGTGACTTTGGCGAATTTTCCACACTTAACGACCGTTGCAGCATCCTCAGGGTCACACCATCACAATTTAGACACTTGGCAACTGAGTCGTATTTATGACGGTGGCAGCGTCCCCGGGGGTGTCACATGATTCCCTTTTGCGACCGTCTGGCAAGCAAAGTCAATGGGGGAAGCCGGATTCGCTTAACGACCATGTGACTAACATAAGAACTGCAGTAATCCACTTAAGAACTGTGGCAAGAAAGGTCATAGAGTGGGGCAAATCTCACTTCACAACTGGCTCGCTTAGCAACAGAAACTTTGGGTTCAAATATTTGCGGGGGTGCCACAAAGAAGAGGGGGGTCCACCTATTCTCCAAAGTGCCCAAAGGCAGGAGAAGAAGCAACGGATGGAAACTGATCAAGGAGAGAAGCAACCTAGAACTGAGGAGAAACTTCCTAGCAGTGAGGACAATTAGCCAGTGGAACAGCTTGCCACCAGAAGTTGTGAGTGCTCCATCACTGGAGGTCTTTAAGAAGAGACTGGACAGTCACTTGTCTTACATGGTCTATAACCCTTTAAGAATACTATAGCTGAATTTACTATATACTAATATACTAGAGCAGGATCTTTAGTGGTTTTAACACCATAATCCCTAAATAACACTATACCAGTCTTCCAGTATCTCAGGGGCTGCCCCAAAGAAGAGGGAGTCAAGCTATTCTCCAAAGCACCTGAAGGCAGGAGAAGAAGCAACGGATGGAAACTTATCCAGGAGAGAAGCAACCTAGAATTAAAGACACACTTCCTAACAGTGAGGACAATTAACCAGTGGAACAACCTGCCTCCAGAAGCAGTGAATGCTCCATCACTGCAAGTTTTTAAGAAAAGACTGGACAGCTACCTGTCTGAAATGGTATAGGGTCTCCTGCTTGAGGAAGGGGCTGGACCAGACTAGAAGACCTCCCTGATCCCTTCCAGCTCTATTCTGATTGATTGATTGATTGATTGATTGATTGATTGATTGATTGAAGACCCAGCTGGTCCTCTTGATCCCAATATCTGAGATGGGGTTTTTTTTTCCCCCTCCAGCCATCCACAAACAGAAGGGGTGCTTCCCCTGGCCAATGCAATTTTTCTTGTGATAAAAGATTCCCCAAATTCTGCTCCTGGGGAACAGCCTGATTGGAGAACACCCTTCCAATGGGCAGCTTGGCGCAACCCTCTGTGCAACGGATGCCAAAAAAAGAGGGAGGAAAGACAAAGAGAGAGAGAGAGAGAAGGAGAGAGACAAGCAGAGAGAGAGAGAGAGAGAGAGAAGCAGAGAGAAGCAGAGAGAGAGAGAAGGAAAGAAAGAGAGAGAGAAGCAGCAGAGAGGGAAGCAGAGAGAAAGAGGAGAGAGAGAGAAGCAGCAGAGAGAGAAGCAGAGAGAAAGAGAGGAGAGAGAAGCAGAGAGAAAGAGGGAAAGAGAGAGAAGCAGAGAGAGAAGGAGAGAGAGAGAAGCAGCAGAGAGAAGCAGAGAGAAAGAGGGAAAGAGAGAGAGAAGGAGAGAGAAGCAGAGAGAGAGAGAGAAGGAGAGAAAGGGAGAGAGAAGCAGCAGAGAGAAGCAGAGAGAAAGAGAGGAGAGAAAGAGGGAAAGAGAGGAGAGAGAGAAGGAGAGGATAGAAGTAGAGAGAAGCAGAGAAAGAGAGAGGAGAGAAAGAGAAGGAGAGAGAAGAAGAGAGAAGGAGAGAGAGAAGGAGTGTGTGTGTGTGTGTGTGTGAGAGAGAGAGAGAGAAACCTCAAGCTTCCGTACGTGAAGCGTTTCTTTTTCCCCCCTTCTCCTCCCGAGTCAGCCGGAGCGTCGGCGCTCTCTGCGGCTGCTTGCGGCGGGGCTTCCCTCCCGAGGAGGCTCCGGAGCCGGCCTGGCTGGGGGACGCCGGCGGAGGGCTGCGGGGAGACGGAGGCGCGCCCGTGGATGCCCCCCAGCGCAGCCTCTCCGAGCAAGTGGGTGCTTTCATCGCGCGGGCGCGGGGGGGGGGCGGGGGTGGATTTTGCGGGGCGCGGAAGTGGGGTTCCCTGCCATCTCTTGGCCGAAAAGAGAGAGGCGTTTTTAGCAAGGAAGTGGGCGGAGGGGGGGTGGGAGGAGAAAGGAGAGGGGGGGGGGGTCCTGGGAAATAGGAGGGAGGGGTTGTGAGTTGTGCCAAAGCCGCGTCTGGACGTTCCTTTTCCTTTTCGTTTCCTTTCCCTCCTCTTCCTTCTTTTCTTCCATTTCCCCTCTCCCCCTTCCTTACTCCTTCCCTCCTTCCTTCCTTACCCTTTCCTCTTTTCCCTTTCTCTTTTCCTTCCTTCCTTTGCCTTCCTTCCCTCCCTCTCTCCCCTTCATTCCATCCTTCCCTTCTCTCTCTACTTCCTTCCTTCCTTCCCACCCTAGCCTTCCTTCTTTCTTTCTTTCCTTCCTCTTTCCCCCATCCTTCCTTCCATCCCTCCCCTCTCTCTCTTTCCTTCCTTCCCTCGCATTCCTTCCATCTTTCCTTCCTCTTCCTCTCTCCCATTCCTTCCTTCCATCATTCCCCTCTCTCTCCTTCCTTCCTTCCTTCGCCTTCCTTCTTTCCTTCCTCTTCCTCTCTCCCATTCCTTCCTTCCATCCTTCCCCTCTCTCTCCTTCCTTCGCCTTCCTTCTTTCCTTCCTCTTCCTCTCTCCCATTCCTTCCTTCCATCCTTCCCCTCTCTCTCCTTCCTTCCTTCCTTCGCCTTCCTTCTTTCCTTCCTCTTCCTCTCTCCCATTCCTTCCATCCATCCTTCCCCTCTCTCTCCTTCCTTCTTTCCTTCGCCTTCTTTCCTTCCTCTTCCTCTCTCCCATTCCTTCCTTCCATCCTTCCCCTCTCTCTCCTTCCTTCCTTCCTTCCTTCGCCTTCCTTCTTTCCTTCCTCTTCCTCTCCCATTCCTTCCTTCCATCCTTCCCCTCTCTCTCCTTCCTTCCTTCCTTCTCCTTCCTTCTTTCCTTCCTCTTCCTCTCTCCCATTCCTTCCTTCCATCCTTCCCCTCTCTCTCCTTCCTTCTTTCCTTCGCCTTCTTTCCTTCCTCTTCCTCTCCCATTCCTTCCTTCCATCCTTCCCCTCTCTCTCCTTCCTTCCTTCCTTCCTTTGCCTTCCTTCTTTCCTTCCTCTTCCTCTCTCCCTTCCTTCCATCCTTCCCCTCTCTCTCCTTCCTTCCTTCCTTCCTTCCTTCGCCTTCCTTCTTTCCTTCCTCTTCCTCTCTCCCATTCCTTCCTTCCATCCTTCCCCTCTCTCCTTCCTTCCTTCGCTTTCCTTCTTTCCTTCCTCTTCCTCTCTCCCATTCCTTCCATCCAACCTTCCCCTCTCTCTCCTTCCTTTGCCTTCCTTCTTTCCTTCCTCTTCCTCTCTCCCATTCCTTCCATCCTTCCCCCTCTCTCTCCTTCCTTCTTTCCTTCCTTTCTTCCATCCATTCATCCATCCCCCTCTTTCCTTTCCCTTTCCTTCCTTCCTTCCATTCACTTATCCTTCCCCTCTCCTTCTCTTCCTTTTCCTTCCTTTCCTTTCTCCTTTCCTTCCATTTCCTCCCTCCCTTCGTCCTTGGGGTGTCCTTTGCAGAAACTCCCCCCCTCCACATCTTTTGCAGGAGAGAGGCTGGTGTCCATGCTTAAACAGAGCCCAGCCGTGGATTTACCTGCGTGTTTGTGTGTGTGTTTATGTGTGTGTGTGTGTGTGTGTGTGTGCCTGCATCTCCATCCGTGCAACTCAGATTAAAGGATGCTCTGTGGTTGCTGTGGATTCCCCTCACCCAGACTCCTTTGCATGTTTCCATAGCAACAGAGAAGTTTTGACCATCTGTCTCCATGCCTGTTTTAACCCCCCCCCCATCCTCTCTGCCTATCTTCCCCGTTCAGAGAACCTCTTCTGGGGTTCAGCAAAGGAGAATTGGGCCCCCAAAGTGGCTTTATCCACCTTGCCGGCGCTTATGGGAAAAGGGGGGGGGCCTGGGGGCAGCGGTTTACTTAGCCACCAGCTCCTGGGGATACACTGCCCCTGACTGCAGAGGCTCCACCACCCACTTGCCTCTTTACCCAGTGCGTTGTGAGATTTCCTGGACTCACTGGAGGGGGGGGAGGAGGGATTCCCCATCAATTCAGTGATAAACACGTGGTCCTCGACTTACGACACACAATGGAGCCCAGCGTTGCTGTTGTTAAAGGAGACCTTTGTTAACTTTGTCCGAAATGGTATATAGGGTTTCCTGCCTGAGCAGGGGGTTGGACTAGATGACCTCCAAGGTCCCTTCCAACTCTTATTGTTATAATTGTGTTTTGCCCCGTTTTTACAAACTTTCTTGCCCCAGTCGTTAACTGAATCACCGCAGTTGTTAAAGTTAGCAACCCGGTCGTTAAGTGAATCCGGCTTCCTCCCCGTTGACTTTGCTTGTCGGAAGGTTGCAAAAGCGGATTGCGTGACACCTCTCCCCCCCCCGGATGCTGCAAACTGTCGTAAATCTGAGTCGGTTGGCAAGGGGTCCAAATTTGGATCCGGTGACTGTGGGGTTGCTGCAACGGTCCTCAATCACTTTCTTCAGTGCTGTTGTGACTTTGGTCACTAAATGTGCTGCTGTAAGTTAAGGACTGCCTGCGACTGGGAATCAATTATTTAACAGAATTTTATTTTTAATGTGCGCCAGTGTGCCCGAAATGACAATGTTGTTGTTGTTAATTGCGAAGTCGTGTCCGACCCGTCGCGACCCCATGGACAATGTTCCTCCAGGTCTTCCTGTCCTCTACCATCTTCTGGAGTCCATTTAAATTCACACCTACTGCTTCAGTGACTCCATCCAGCCATCTCATTCTCTGTCGTCCCCTTCTTCTATTGCCCTCAATCTTTCCCAACATTAGGCTCTTCTCCAGTGAATCCTTCCTTCTCATTAGGTGGCCAAAGTACTTGAGTTTCAACTTCAGGATCTTGCCTTCTAAAGAGCAGTCGGGGTTGATCTCTTCTAGGACCGACCGGTTTGAACGCCTTGCAGTCCAAGGGACTCGCAGGAGTCTTCTCCAGCACCATAGTTCAAAGGCCTCAATTCTTTTGCGCTCAGCCTTTCTTATGGTCCAACTTTCACAGCCATACATTGCAACTGGGAAAACCACGGCCTGGACTATACGCACTTTTGTTGGCAGGGTGATGTCTCTGCTTTTTAGAATGCTGTCTAGATTTGCCATAATTTTCCTCCCCAGGAGCAAGCGTCTTTTAATTTCTTGGCTGCAGTCCCCATCTGAGGTGATCTTTGAGCCCAGAAAAATAAAATCTGTCACTACCTCCATTTCTTCCCCATCTATTGGCCAGGAATTGAGAGGGCCAGATGCCATGATTTTGGTTTTCTTAATGTTGAGTTTCAAGCCAACTTTTGCACTCTCCTTCTTCACCCGCATCAAGAGGCTCTTTAGTTCCTCTTCACTTTCTGCCATTAGAGTGGTATCATCTGCATATCTTAGGTTGTTGATATTTCTCCCGGCAATCTTAATTCCAACTTTTGATTCATCTAGCCCTGCCTTTCTCATGATGTGCTCTGCATATAAGTTAAATAGGCAGGGTGACAGTATACAGCCTTGCCGGACTCCTTTTCCAATTTTGAACCAATCAGTGGTTCCGTGTTCGGTTCTCACTGTTGCTTCTTGACCCGCATATAGGTTTCTCAGGAGACAAATGAGATGGTCTGGTACTCCCATCTCTTTAAGAACTTGCCACAATTTGTTGTGATCCACACAATCAAAGGCTTTTGCATAGTCAATGAAGCAGAAGTAGATGTTTTTCTGGAACTCCCTAGCTTTCTCCATGATCCAGCGTATGTTGGCAATTTGATCTCTAGTTCCTCTGCCTCTTCGAAATCCTGCCTGTACTTCTGGTAGTTCTCGATCCACATACTGCTGGAGTCTAGCTTGTAGGATTTTAAGCATAACTTTACTAGCATGTGAAATGAGTGCAAGGGTGCGATAGTTTGAACATTCTTTGGCATTGCCTTTCTTTGGAATTGGAATGTAAACTGACCTTTTCCAATCCTGTGGCCACTGTTGAGTTTTCCAAATTTGCTGGCAAATTGAGTGTAGCACTTTTACTGCATCGTCTTTTAAGATTTTGAATAGCTCAGCTGGAATACTGTCACCTCCACTAGCTTTGTTGTTGCTCAGATTTTCTAAGGCCCATTTCACTTCACATTCTAGGATGTCTGGTTCGAGGTCAGTGACCATCTCATTGTGGTTATCTGGGATCTCATTCTTGTATAGTTCTTCTGTGTAGTTTTGCCATCTCTTCTTAATCTCTTCTGCCTCTGTTAGGTCTCTGCCATTTTGGTCCTTTATCATGCCCATCTTTGCATGAAACGTTCCCTTCATATCTCCAATTTTCTTGAAGAGATCTCTGGTCCTCCCTATTTTGTTGTTTTCTTCTATTTCTTTGCACTGTTCATTTAAGAAGGCATTCTTATCTCTTCTAGCTACTCTCTGGAATTCTGCATTCAATTGGGTGTATCTTTCTCTTTCTCCTTTGCCTTTCGCTTCCCTTCTTTCCTCAGCTATTTGCAAAGCTTCCTCAGACAGCCATTTTGCTTTCTTGAATTTCTTTTTCTTTGGGATGGTTTTAGTTGCTACCTCTTGTACAATGTTGCGAACTTCCATCCATAGTTCTTCAGGCACTCTGTCTATCAGATCCAGTTCCTTAAATCTATTTGTCACCTCTACTGTATATTCATCAGGAATATGATTTAGTTCATACCTGAGTGGCCTAGTGCTTTTCCCTACTTTTTTCAATTTAAGCCTAAATTTTGCAACGAGAAGCTCATGATCTGAGCCACAGTCAGCTCCTGGTCTTGTTTTTACTGACTGTATAGAGCTTCTCCATCTTTGGCTGCAGAGCACATAGTCAATCTGATTTCTATGTTGACCGTCTGGTGATGTCCATGTGTAGAGCCGTCTCTTGGGTTGTTGGAAAAGAGTGTTTGTTATGACCATCCTATTCTCTTGACAAAATTCTATTAGCCTGTGCCCTGCTTCATTTTGTTCTCCAAGGCCAAACTTGCCTGTTATTCCGGTTATCTTTTGGCTTCCTACCTTAGCATTCCAATCCCCCATGATGATAAGGACATCATTTTTTGGTGTTAATTCTATAAGGTGCTGTAGGGCTTCATAGAACCGGTCAATTTCATCTTCTTCAGCACCAGTGGTTGGGGCATAGATTTGGACTACTGTGATATTGAATGGTTTGCCTTGGATTCGAATTGAGATCATTCTGTCATTTTGGGGATTGTATCCCAGTATTGCTTTTCCTATTCTTTTATTGACTATGAAGGCTACTCCATTTCTTCTGAGGGATTCTTGCCCACAGTAGTATACCTGATGGTCATCTGAGTTAAATTCACCCATTCCTATCCATTTTAGTTCGCTGATTCCTAAGATGTCGATGTTCAGTCTTGTCATCTCTTTTTTGACTACGTCTAGCTTGCCTTGATTCATGGATCTTACATTCCAGGTTCCTATGGAGAAAAAATCTTTACAGCATCGGACTTTCCTTTCACCACCAGATATATCCACAGCTGAGCGTCCTTTCGGCTTTGGCCCAGTCGCTTCATTCTTTCTGGCGCTACTAGTACTAGCCCTCTGCTCTTCCCCAGTAGCATATTGGACACCTTCCGACCTGAGGGGCTCATCTTCCAGCGTCATATCTTTTTTCCTTTTAGTACTGTCCATGGGGTTTTCATGGCAAAGATACTGGAGTGGTTTGCCATTTCCTTCTCCAGTGGATCACATTTTATCAGAACTCTCTGCTATAACCTGTCCGTCTTGGGGGGGGCCCTGCACGGCATAGCTTATAGCTTCATTGAGTTACGCAAGCCCCTTCGCCACGACAAGGCAGTAATCCATAAAGGGGGAAATGACAATAAAGGCTATCTATCTATCTATCTATCTATCTATCTATCTATCTATCTATCTATCTATCTACCTATCTACCTATCTATCTATCTATCTATCATCTATCAATCAATCTATCTATCTATATCATTATCATCCATCTTTATCTATCGTTTATCTATCTATCCATCCGTCCATCCATTCATCCATCCATCCATCCATATCCGTCCGTCCATCCATCCATCATTCTCTATCATCGTCCATCTATTTGTCCATCCATATCTATGTATATATATATATGTATCTGTGTATCCATGCATGTATGTATGTATCTACATACTTACCTACCTATCTACCTATTGTATCTATCTATTCATTTCTGCCTTAGCAGGGGATTATATTAGATGACCTTTCCAACATTATTATTATTATTATTATTATTATTATTATTATTATTATTATTATTATTATTATAGTATCTATCTGTCTATCCCTGCCTGAGCTGGGAGTTGGACTAGATGACCTCCAAGGTCCCTTCCATATTATTATTATTATTATTATTATTATTTTTTTTTTTTTTTTTTTTTTCCAGGATACATATGTTTTAATTAAGGATAGAAATTGTACAATTCCGGAAGTTACAACTTAATGCTTGACTTAGAGAGATGGTTGGGCAGACTTTGACAGTGCTTTCAGGTCCAAGAGGCATTTAGCTATACTCTCCTTCTCCTGTTGGGCAGTAACACTCTGCCAAACACTTTGTTCTACCCAATTGATCATATGATCTCGTTCCAGACGCCGCTTGAGCTGCTGTAATGCAACTTGATAATCTAGCCTCTTCTTCACTTCCCTGGATGCAATGAGAAGCCTTTCTCTATAGTTGGCCTCCAGGATCATAGCAATATTGTTCCGCTTGGCATCAAAGAGATAGTGGCGACCATGAAGTCTCCATTGCTCTTTTTTTTCCTCCTCAATTCCGTCCTGGCATCTATTTATATAAGCACTTTTTAAGTCCTCGTAAGCAGCAAGTTCCTCGTCCATTGTTTTGTCAAGAAAAGCTGCTACAGCAGGACCATACTTCTTAATTCCATAGATAAGTAAACCCACAATAAGAACACCAGTTACTGTTTCATGATTTATTACATAAATTTCCTTAGACAGGAAGTAGAGTGTCAGTCCAGTTGCAAGCATATATGGACCTGTGACTCCTGTTTTAGGATATAAAAACTGGAAAAATTCTTCAGGGATTATTCCATGGCGAACTTTTCCTCCTTTCTCTGGAAGCGATGGCACTGGAGCCAAGTGCTGTTGACTTGTGTGAAGTGATCTTGATGCATGAATTACGCCAGCTATACTCACCCCGATGACTATTATTATTATTATTATTATTGATCATCGCACAGTCAGCCAGATGTTCAGACTGGATTTGGCGTTTTGTCTACCTATCGAGTCCTTACCCAGGACCTGGGATAGGCAGATGTGGATGTTTGATGGTATTACAGATATCGTCGCAGGATGGAAGCAGTTCCTAATAAGGCCGCCTTTTGCAATTGACTAATAGCGAATTTGTCAATGCCAATGGTGTTCAAGTGGTGCTCCAGTTGTTTTGGGATTGCACCCAAGGAGCCTATGACTATTGGTACTACCCTTGCTTGCTTTTGCCACAGTCTTTCTATTTCTATTTGTAGGTCTTTGTATTTTGTTATCTTCTCCAGTTCTTTCTCTTCTATTCTGCTATCTCCAGGCACTGCCACCTCCACTATCCAGACTTTTTTGTCTTTCTTATCGACAATTGTTAAGTCTGGGGTGTTATGTTGCAGGTGCTTGTCTGTTTGAATTCTGAAGTCCCAGAGCAGTTTAATTTTATCATTTTCTATGACTTTCTCTATTTTATGATCCCACCAGTTTTTGCTTACAGGCAAATGATATTTTTTGCAGATCTTCCAATGCACCATTGTTGCTACTTTGTCATGCCGCTGCTTGTAATCAGTCTGTGCAATCTTCTTGCAACAGCTTACCAAGTGGTCCACTGTTTCTTCAGCTTCTTTGCATAGGCGGTACTTACTGTCTGTTGCTGTCTTCTCAATTTTGACTTTGTATGCATTTGTCCTTAAGGCTTGGTCTTGTGCAGCCAGAATTAGTCCCTCGGTCTCTTTCTTCAATTTTCCTGCTCTTAGCCATTGCCAGGTTTTATTATTATCTGCTTTCCCAGCTATTTTTTTCATGTATTGGCCATGTAGTGCTTTGTCTTCCCATGCCTCTATTCTGTTCTTCATTTGGTCTTTCTTGTAGGCCAGTTTGGTCTCTCCAGTAGTTAGTAAGCCTTCCTGATATACTAATTTCAGTGCATCTTCATCATTGTTCTCCAGATATTCTTCCAAAGCCACTTTTTCTTCTTCAACCATCTGATGTACTTGTAGCATTCCACGCCCACCTATTTGCCTTGGTAGATAAAGTCTATCAATGTCACTGCGTGGATGAAGGGCATGATTCATTGTCATTATTTTTCTGGTCTGCCTATCCATTGCTTTTAGTTCTGCTTGAGTCCAGTCCACTATTCCAGCTGTGTACCTAATGACTGGGATTGCCCAGGTGTTGATTGCCTTTATGGTATTTCCTCCATTGAGTTTGGATTTTAAGATCTTCTTCACTCTCTTGATGTATTCACCTCTAATCTTTTTCTTGACTTCAGTGTGCTTGATGTTGTCAGCTTGAAGGATACCCAAGTATTTGTAGTACTCTTCCTCATCCAGACTCTTAATGTTATTTTCGTGGGGCATCTTGATTCCTTCAGTTTTCACTACTTTTCCTTGTTTGATAGTAAGTGTGGCACATTTGTCCAAGCTAAACTCCATAACAATATCTTGGCTATATATACGGACAGTGTTGAGCAGCGATTCTATTTCAGATGATGTTTTTCCATACAGCTTCAGGTCATCCATATAAAGGAGATGGGATAGTCTGGCAGATGTTTTTGATGTTTGATAGCCATGTCCTGAGTTATTCAGTATTGTTGACATTATTATTATTATTATTATTATTATTATTATTATTATTATTATTATTTCTGTCTACCTGCCTGAGCAGGGGGTTGGACTAGATGACCTCCAAGGTCCCTTCCAATGTATTATTATTATTATTATTATTATTGAATCTGTCTGTCTGTCTATCCATCCATCCATCCATTGATGTATCTGTCAATCGATCTATCCATCTAAGGCAGTGGTTCTCAACCTTTTTAATGCTGCGACCCCCCAACCGGTCGTAAGTCGAGGACTACTCAACCGGTTGTAAGTCGAGGACTACTCCACCGGTCATAAGTCTAGGACTACTCAACTGGTGCAGTCCCGTTTGCAGAATGGGACTTTTGGCGGGCTCAGCAGGGCAGAGACAGCCTGGACAATTCCTATTGGCTTTTGAAAGCCAATAAAATTAGACTCTATTCAAGAGAGTCTATTCTATTGGCTTTCAAAAGCCAATAGAATAAAAAGGAGTAGCACACCTAAGGAAAAGGGGGGAAAAAATGGCGGACTGCGTTGTTTGGCGACCCCCGTGAAATGGTCGTTTGACCCCAAATGGGGTCCCGACCCACAGGTGGAGAACCACTGATCTAAGGCCAACCAGGCCAGCACCTGGCCACAAACAGGGTCCATTGGACTGAGCAGGCAATGGCAGCCTTCTCCAACCGGGTCCGCCGGCAGGGAACGATGGGACTTGCAGCCCAACACCCTGGCATCCGGCAACCCTCGGAGGAATCTCGCAAGGCACTGGATCCAGGCTGCCCTTTCGTAACCCGCTTCCCTCCCTGGCAGCTTTGGGGTGTCCCACGATGCTGCTGCTGGTGCATCTGACACAGAGCTGGGAGGCAGGCAGCCCCCCCCCCTGTAGCCCATCCTCCCCTACCACAGGATGCCCCCACCTCTGCAGCCCAGATGGGGAGGGGGCTGGCTGCGAAATGCTTCTCCAGGACTTCCAGAGCAGTAAAGGCAGGAGATCACCCATTCTGGTTCCCGGACCCCAGGGAGAACTGACCCCTGATCTCCATCTGATGAATCTCCAGGAGATTTTTATCCACTGATGCTTTACAGGGGTCCTCAACCTTGGCGACTTTAAGACTTGTGGACTTCAACTCCCAGAATTCCTCAGCCAGCAAAGCTGGCTGGGAATTGAAGTCCACAAGTCTTAAAGTCGCCAAGGTTGAGGACCCCTGCTTGAACAGAAGCATCTGCCAATATTTGATTTTTATTATTATTATTATTATTATTATTATTATTATTATTATTCAGCCCTCGTTTTTAAAGCCTTTGCAATCTCCTTCGCCTCCATCTTTTATCTTCCCAGGGCAGGATTTCTCCTTAATTCCTAGCTCTGCTTTTGAAATCAACGTCTTTGGTGTTGATGGGGTGGATTTTTGCTTTAATAATGTCGTTTGGGGACGGTTTATTAATCCCCCCCAATTTTTTCCCTTATCTGAAATGCCCAGTTTGCATCTTTGAGAGGAGAGGAAAGCCTGGGCTGAATGAATTTAAATCTTCATCTGCGTCTCGCTTTGCTTTTTATTTCTTGATTTATAATAATAATAAAGTTGGAAGGGACCTTGGAGGTCATCTAGTCCAACCCGCTGCTCAGGCAGTAAACCCTATACCACTTCAGACAAATGGCTGTCCAGTCCCTTCTTAAAGACTTCTAGTGTTGTTGCATACAGGCAATTATTTATAATAATAATAATAAAGTTGGAAGGGACCTTGGAGGTCATCTAGTCCAACCCCCTGCTCAGGCAGGAAACCCTATACTACTTCAGACAAACGGCTGCCCAGTCTCTTCTTAAAGACTTCTAGTGTTGTTGCATACAGGTAATTATTTATAATAATAATAATAATAATAATAATAATAATAATAATAATAATAATAATAATAATATAATAATAATAATAATAAAGTTGGAAGGGACCTTGGAGGTCATCTAGTCCAACCCCCTGCTCAGGCAGGAAACCCTATACCACTTCAGACAAATGGCTGTCCAGTCTCTTCTTAAAGACTTCTAGTGTTGTTGCATACAGGTAATTATTATTATTATTATTAATAATAATAATAATAATAATAATAAAGTTGGAAGGGACCTTGGAGGTCATCTAGTCCAACCCCCTGCTCAGGCAGTAAACCCTATACGACTTCACACAAATGGCTGTCCAATTCTCTTCTTAAAATCTTCCAGTGTTGGAGCATTCACAACTCCTGGTAGCAGGTTGTTCCACTGGTGAATTGTTCTCACTGTCAGGATTGATTGATTTTTTTAAAAAGCAGAAGGGCTTAGCAGAAAGCCATTGGGGGAAAAAACTGGTGGAAGGAGGGGGGGAAACAAGGGGGAGATAGCCTTGGGATAGCCTTGGTTCTCCGGTTTCCCGTGGAAAGGTGCCACACGAAAGGAAAAACGATGCAGGGGGTCGAGGAAAACAAGCGTCTTTGGCGCTTAAAATCCCAACCTTTTTTTTTTGCAAAAAGCAACCGAGGTTTTTGAATAGCTGGGAAAGAGAGTTTAGCTAGCAGATTTGGCAGTTCTGGATGTCTGCTCATTTCCTTTCCCACGTCACGAGTTCAAGCTGGCTTCCGCCTACCTTTCACGTGGCCTCCACGTGGCTTGTTCCACCCACTTCTTTCTTTCTTTCCGTTCGGGTTATCTGAGGTCCGTGTCTTTGCTCCTCACTGCGTGTTTCAGTAGCTCAGTTCACACAGGTCTGAGGGATCCGGGCCAGATTCAGAAGCTTTCATGCCCCAGGCTGGACTAGAATTCACGGTCTCCTGGTGATTGGCCCACCCAGCTTTCATGCCTGAGATGGGACTAGAACTTCCAGTCTCCTGGTGATTGGCCCAGTCACCCAGCCGATTTTCATGTCTGAGGCTGGACTAGAACTCCCAGTCTCCTGGTGATTGGGCCAAAGTCACCCAGCCAGCTTTCATGCCGAAGGTGGGACTAGAACTCACTGTCTCCTGGTGATTGGTCCAAAGTCACCCAGCTTTCATGCCTAAGACGGGACTAGAACTTCCAGTCTCCTGGTAATTTGCCCAGTCATCCTGCTGATTTTCATGCCTGAGGCTGGACTAGAACTCCCAGACTCCTGGTGACTGGCCCAAAGTCACCCAGCCAGCTTTCATGCCTAAGGTGGGACTAGAACTCACTGTCTCCTGGTCATTGGCCCAAAGTCACCCAGCTTTCATGCCTAACATTGGACTAGAACTTCCAGTCTCCTGGTGATTGGCCCAGTCATCCAGCCAATTTTCATGCCTGAGGCTAAACTAGACTTCACAGTCTCCTGGAGTTCTGGTGATTGGTCCAAAGTCACCCAGCTGGCTTTCATGCCTAAGACGGGACTAGAATTTCCAGTCTCCTGGTGATTGGCCCAGTCACCCATCCGATTTTCATGTCTGAGGCTGGACTAGAACTCCCAGTCTCCTGGTGATTGGGCCAAAGTCACCTAGCCAGCTTTCATGCCTAAGGCAAAACTAGAACTCACCGTCTCCTGGTGATTGGCCCAAAGTCACCCAGCTGGCTTTCATGCCAACTCACTATCTCCCACTTTCTAGCCTGGTGCCTTAACCACTAGACCAGGGGTAGGCCACCTTGGCTCTTTTATGACTCGTGGACTTCAACTCCCAGAATTCCTGAGCCAGCCATGCTGAGGGAAAAGGGAGAGGTTTCCAAGCTGAGCCATGCTGGCTCAGGAATTCTGGGAGTTGAAGTCCACAAGTCATGAAGGGGCCAGAGTTCCCCCATTGCTGGCTCAGGAATTCTGGGAGTTGAAGTCCACCAGTCATGAAGGGGGCCATAGTTCCCCCATGCTGGCTCAGGAATTCTGGGAGTTGAAGTCCACCAGTCATGAAGGGGCCATAGTTCCCCCATTGCTGGCTCAGGAATTCTGGGAATTGAAGTCCACCAGTCATGAAGGGACCATAGTTCCCCCATGCTGGCTCAGGAATTCTGGGAGTTGAAGTCCACAAGTGATGAAGGGGGCCATAGTTCCCCCATGCTGGCTCAGGAATTCTGGGAGTTGAAGTCCACCAGTCATAAAAGAGCCAAGATTGTCTACCCCTCTCCAATTTATATTAAAGACAGCCCTGTGATGATTTAGTGGGCCATTAGGGGTGTTGTCCCAAGGTCATGTGACCCCCATTTGCAACCTTCCCATCTATCATCTGACAATTCGAGTCAATGGAGGAAGCCAGATTCGCTTAATGACTGCCTTATTCACTTAACAACCTCAGGGATTCACTTTAACAGTTGTGGCAAAAAACCAAAATGATCAAATGGACCAAAACTCACTGGCTGACTTGCTTAGCAACAGAAAATTTGGGGTCGAGTATGCATTGTAAGTCGAAGACTACAAGACTTCCTGCTAGCTACAACTGTTTGTGGCTGCAACTAGGTGTAGCTCCTCCCTAACCTGCATGACAAAAACAACAAATCGGTTTCCCAGCAGTTGTTGACTTAGGACCATTTTTGATTATGTGATTATAGAGCTGAAAAAAAAGAGATTTAGGTCCTCAAACGTACGACCGTCATAGCAACTGTGTGATCGTGATTCAGGATCTTGGCCACCGGCTTACATTTAACAATGATGGCAGCTTCCCAGTATCACACTATCGCCACACACATACACAACTTCAAAGGCTTTGCAATCTGGAGGGCTTGAGCATCAGACCTTATGTGTGTTCCATCCCAGGAGTTGGATCGATGTTTTTCAAATTGGGCACGATGGCTGGGGAATTCTGGGAGTGGAAGTCCATTTATATGAAAGCAGGCTGGCTGGGAAATTCTGGGAGTTGAAGTCCACCCCTCTTAAAGCATAATGGCTGGGGAATTCTGGGGGTGGAAGTCCACCCTTCTTAACACAGCCTGGCTGGGGAATTCTGGGAATGGAAGTCCACCCCTCTTAAAGCACCATGGCTGGGGGATTCTGGGAGTGGAAGCCCACTCATCTTAAAGCAGGCTGGCTGGGGGATTCTGGGAGTGGAAGTCCTCCCCTCTTAAAGCAGGCTGGCTGGGGAATTCTGGGAGTGGAAGCCCACCCCTCTTAAAGCATCCTGGCTGGGGGATTCTGGGAGTGGAAGTCCTCCCCTCTTAAAGCAGGCTGGCTGAGGGATTCTGGGAGTGAAAGTACACCCCTCTTCAAGCATAATGGCTGGGGGATTCTGGGAGTGGAAGTCCTCCCCTCTTAAAGCAGGCTGGCTGAGGGATTCTGGGAGTGAAAGTACACCCCTCTTAAAGCAGGCTGGCTGGGGGATTCTGGGAGTGGAAGTCCTCCCCTCTTAAAGCAGGCTGGCTGGGGAATTCTGGGAGTGGAAGCCCACCCCTCTTAAAGCATCCTGGCTGGGGGATTCTGGGAGTGGAAGTCCTCTCCTCTTAAAGCAGGCTGGCTGAGGGATTCTGGGAGTGAAAGTACACCCATCTTCAAGCATAATGGCTGGGGGATTCTGGGAGTGGAAGCCCACCCCTCTTAAAGCATGCTGGCTGGGGGATTCTGGGAGTGGAAGTCCACCTCTTTTATAGCAGGCTGGCTGGGGAATTCTGGGAGCTGGTCCAGCCCTCTTCAGGTTGCTAACCTTGAGAAAGGCTGGTTTAGCTTCTCCTTCTGGGCTGGACCTCCTCTAACAGTCTAACTGACTAAACCATCTTAGCGCTTCCTGGTGACGTGTCTGCTACCCAAGTCTGGATGCCAGTTGTCCACCCACATGCTTCCAAGACTTTTGGAAAGGGCTGTGTGTGTGTGTCTTTGTGTGTGTCATCTGTGTGTGTGTGTGTGTGTGTGTGTGTGTGTGTGTGTGTGTGTGTGTGTGTGTGTGTGTGTAAGTCTCACAGGTCTCCACCGCTTATCCAGCTGCCTTCCCAAGACATTTTTGGCTTCTGGCGTTAAAGCCACATCAAGATGTTTGGAGCTGAACAGGGAGGAGAATCTCGGAGAGACAGGCAGCCTTAACTCCTTCCTGGCGTGCGAAAACAAAGATGGTTTGCACGTGGTTTGCACGCTTGGAAATTCAAATGTAGCGTGTCAGAGACGGTTGCGGGTTTTTTTTTTTTATTGTGGTTTGCGAGATAGGAAGTGTGCGAGGGGAGCTCGGCGCAGTCGCACAGTCTTCGCACTCAGCAGTGCTACACGGAGGGTATGCAGGCCGTCTTCCACTTCCAACCGTTCATTTAGGGACTGTTCGAAGTTGCAAGGGCACTGAAAAAGGTGATTTAGGACTGTTTTTCACACCGCCCCTGCAGACGCTGGGCAACGGGCTCACGTTGTAGAAAGTGAGTAAAGGAAGCATATAAAGCAGGCTGGCTGGGGGATTCTGGGAGTGGAAGCCCACCCCTCTTAAAGCAGGATGGCTGGGGGATTCTGGGAGTGGAAGCCCACCCCTCTTAAAGCAGGATGGCTGGAGAATTCTGGGAGTGGAAGCCCACCCCTCTTAAAGCAGGATGGCTGGGGGATTCTGGGAGTGGAAGCCCACCCCTCTTAAAGCAGGATGGCTGGGGGATTCTGGGAGTGGAAGCCTACCCCTCTTAAAGCAGGCCGGCTGGGGGATTCTGGGAGTGGAAGCCCACCCCTCTTAAAGCAGGCCGGCTGGGGGATTCTGGGAGTGGAAGCCCACCCCTCTTAAAGCAGGCTGGCTGGGGGATTCTGGGAGTGGAAGCCCACCCCTCTTAAAGCAGGCTGGCTGGGGGATTCTGGGAGTGGAAGCCCACCCCTCTTAAAGCAGGATAGCTGGGGAATTCTGGGAGCGGAAATACACCCCTCTTAAAGCATGCTGGCTGGGGAATTCTGGGATGGAAGCCCACCCCTCTTCAAGTCATCCAGGTTGAAAAACCCTGGTCCTAGACGCTTCCAAACCCACTAACGGCCCATTCCCCCCTCTTTTCCCACCCCACCTCTCTCTTTCGCAGGGCGAGGCTTCTTCCTGCCGCAGGATGAAGGGGGCGGCCAGACCGTGGACTGCGGTGGCCAAACCGGGGAGCCACGGAACTGAACGAGGAGGAAAAGCGTTGCCTGCCACCACGGGAGGAATGAGGCCGTCCAAGTCTTCCACTTCGCTGGCCTTCGATTCCCGGCTCAGCAAGGTTGTGGGGGGGGGCTACGGGAGAGGGTGGGGGGGGTCTCAAAAGGGGGGCAAAAATAATGTCAGCACGGGGCCGTCGGGCGCAAGAACGGCGTCCTCCAGATGTGTGCGGGGGGTCCTCGACTTACCACCCCAACTGAGCCCCAAAGGATCCGTTGCTAAACGAGACGGTCGTTAAGTGAGTTTCGCCCCATTTTACACCCCCGTCTTCGTCCCCGAGTGAATCGCTGCAGTTGTTAAGTCAGTCAGACGGTCGTTAAGTGAGTCCAGTTTCCCCGTGGACTTCGTGCATCGCACAAGACAATCACACGGTGCACAGGGGACAGTGCGACCGTCGTAAATGCGAGTCAGTTGCCGAGCGTCTGAATTTTGGTCGCGTGACACCCCCCCCAAGGCTTGCGGCAACGGTCGTAAGTGTGAAAAACGGCCCTAAGTCACTTCTTTCGGTGGCGTTGTAACTTGGAACGGTCGCTAAATGAACGGTTGTACGTTCGAGGACTTACCTGTGTAGAAGTCCAATCTTGGGAAATAGGACAGTTCCGGAAAACGGTCCCGTTCCTTTGGATGCAGCTGCCCAATATTTGAAATGTGTGGTATGATCAGAGATCAGACGCCTTGAAGGAAGGAGCCAGTAGCTGGATTCCATAGTAGTCCTCATCTTCCTCCTCCTCCTCCTTCCTCCTCCTCCTCCTTTCTTCTCCATGTTTCTTCTCCCTTTTTGTTCCTATTCTTCCTCTTCTCCCTCTTTTCTTTCCTTCTTTCCTTCCTTCCTTCCTTCCCTCCTTCTACCTCTTCCTTTTTTTCTTGTTCCTCTTCTCCATTTTTCATCCTCTTCCTCTTCACCTCCATCTTTTCCTCCCTCCCTCCCTCCCTTCCTTCCTTCCCCTATTCTTCCCTTCCTTTTCCTCCCCCCTCCTCCTTTTTTCTTCTCCATTTTTATTCCTACTCTTCCTCTTCTCCCTCTTTTTTTCCTTCCTTCCTTCCCTCCCTCCCTCCACCTTTTTTCCTTTTCCTCTTCTCCATTTTTCATCCTTTTCACCTCCATCTTTTCCTTCCTTCCTTCCCCTATTCTCCCTTCCTTCCTTCTTTTCCTCCTCCCCCTCTTCCTCCTATTTCTTCTCCATTTGTATTCCTACTCTTTCTCTTCTCCCTCTTTTTTCCCTTCCTTCCTTTCTTCCATCCTCCCTCCCATACCTTTTCCTTTCTCCCTCCCTCCCTCCTTTCTTCCCTCCTTCGTTCCTTTCTCCCTCCCTCCTTCCTTCCTTCAGTCCCTCCCTCTTCAGTCCTTCCTTCCCTCCTTCCTTTCTTCCTTCCTTCCTTCCTTTCTCCCTCCCTCCTTCCTTCCTTCCCTCCTTCCTTCCTTCCTTCCCCTATTCTCCCTTCCTTCTTTTCCTCCCCTCCCCCTCTTCCTCCTCCTGTTTCTTCATTTTTATTCCTACTCTTCCTCTTCTCCCTCTTTTTTCCCTTCCTTCCTTTCTTCCATCCTCCCTCCCTCCCATCCCTTTTCCTTTCTCCCTCCCTCCTTCCCTCCCTCCTTCCTTCCTTCCTTCCTCCCTCCTTCCTTCCTTCCTTTCTCCCTCCCTCCCTCCCTCCTTCCTTCCTTCCTTCAGTCCCTCCGTCTTCAGTCCTTCCTTCCTTCCCTCCTTCTTTCCTTCCTTCCTTTCTTCCTCCCTCCCTCCCTCCTTCCTTCCTTCCTCCCTCCCTCCTTCCTTCCTTCCTTCCTTCCTCCTTCCTTCCTTCCTTCCTCCCTCCTTCCTCCCTCCCTCCTTCCTTCCTTCCTCCCTCCTTCCTTCCTTCCTTCCTTCTTTCCTCCGTCCTTCCTTCCTTTCTTCCTTCCTCCCTCCCTCCCTCCCTCCCTCCTTCCTTCCTTCCTTCCTTCCTTCCTTCCTTCCTTCCTTCCTTCCTCCCCTCCTTCTTTCCTTCCTTTCTTCCTCCATCCCTCCTTCCTTCCTTCCTCCCTCCCTCCCTCCCTCCTTCCTTCCTTCCTTCCTCCCTCCCTCCCTCCCTCCCCCCTCCCTCCTTCCTTCCTTCCTTCCTCCCTCCCTCCCTCCCTCCCTCCTTCCTTCCTTCCTCCCTCCCCCCTCCCTCCTTCCTTCCTTCCTTCCTTCCTTCCTTCCTTCCTCCTCCCTTTTGAAAATCTTGACCTGAAGGCAAAGAGCAGTTGATAGAAGGGGTTCCACCTCCTTTGGGAAGTTGTTGGCCGGCATGCTTGTCCCAGTGGCAGGTGTGTGTGTGTGGGGGGGAGTGTCTGCCTTCCTTGGACTAGGCAGTAAAAGAAGGGGGGCCAGCCTCCCCCACCGGGACCACCCTCGTCCTGTAAGGCCTCTGATCGTCTCCTCTCTTGCAGCTGAAGAGAGCCAGCAGTGAAGACATGTTGTCCAAGCCGGGAGTTGTCACCACCTCCGGAGGTTCCAGGCTGAAGAAGACCATCACGGCGGGGGCCATCGCGGAGCTGGCTGAGAACCGCCTGAGACCCAGCACAGGTAAGGGAGCCCCGGGAAAGGGGGACCTGGAGCCTGGGCTGGGCTTAGTGCTCCTGGAAGGGCCCGTTTTTACATCAGGGTTGAACTGGGGGGTCCTGGACGTCCGCCGAGTTTGGTTGTTCTCTTGCAGACGTTTCAGGTCTCAACTAGGCAGCATCCTCAGTGCTAGAAGGGAGGAGGAGGAGGAGGAGGATTATGGGGTCCTTGGTGCTCTCTAAGCTTGGTGGTTTTCTTGCGGACATTTCATGGCCCAGCTAGGGAACATCATCAGTGCTTGAAGGGAAGTGGTTTGTGGAGAGGAGGAGGAGGAGGAGGAGGAAGGATATAATAGAATATTTTCTATTCTATTCTATTCTATTTTTTATTCTATTCTATTTTTTATTCTATTCTATTTTTATTCTATTCTATTTTCTATATTCTATTCTATTCCATATTTTCTATTCTATTCTGTTCTGATCTGATCTATTCTATTCTATTCTATTTTCTATTCCATATTTTCTATTCTATTCTATTCTATTCTATCCTTTCTATTCCATATTTTCTATTCTATTCTATTATTCTATTCTATTCTATTCTTTCTATTCCATATTTTCTATTCTATTCTATCCTATCCTATCCTATGCTATCCTATTCTTTCTATTCCATATTTTCTATTCTATTCTATTATTCTATTCTATTCTATTCTATTCTATTCTATTCTATTCTATTCTATTCTATTCTATTCTATTCTATTCCATCCTATCCTATCCTATCCTATCCTATTCTATTCTCCATTCTATTCTGTTCTGTTCTGTTCTGTCCTGTCCTGTCCTATCCTATCCTATCCTACTCTACTCTACTCTACTCTACTCTACTCTACTCTACTCTACTCTACTCTACTCTACTCTACTCTACTCTACTCTACTCTACTCTCCAAGGAAATCTAGTCTGGTTAGCATTTGTCATTCCTGGATCAAAAAAATTGGGGCTGCGGATAAAAAGTTTTTTAAAAAAAAGCTGAACGTTCGGTACAAAGAGTGGGACTCTTGTTAAAAAGAGCTTGCCCCAGGGAAATTTATCTGTGAAAGAACTGAAGCGGCTTCTTGGATCATTTATGTTAAAACTGCTCCAATTCAACTCGCTGGGAATCATTCTTGTGAATGTAAAAGACAGCCATTTGTCCGAAATGGTATAGAGTTGCCTGCCTGAGCAGGGGGTTGGACTTGATGACCTCCAAGGTCCCTTCCAACTTTATTATTATTATTGTTGTTGTTGTTGTTGTTATTGTTATTTATAAATAATTAATTAATTATAAAATTATAAATCTTATTATTGGTTCTATTAAAGAGAGAGGAACAGGCTTCATCAGGCTTAAATCTGTGTTTCTCAATCTCAGCAAATTAAGAAGTGGTAATAATAATAATAATAATAATAATAATAATAATAATAATAATGTTGGAAGGGACCTTGGAGGTCATGTAGTCCAACCCCCTGCTCAGGCAGGAAGCCCTATAGACTGATGTAGAGTTCAAATTTTATTTCGATATTGGTTTTTGCATTTTGTTCACCTTATTCTCGTTCTCGAACATGAGTTCCTGATAGTTTTGTAAAAAAAATAAATAAATTAAATAAAAATAAATAAATTAAAAAGCTGAAGTTTTACAACTTTCCTAAAGTGTGTGAATTGGAAAAAAACGGCCTTTCTGACCTTTTGCTCCTGTAAACCAACCTGGCTTTCTTCCTAAAAATCTCCTGAGTATACGTTGGTCTTGCAGAGGGTCTGGTTTTCTCCCAGGAAACAAATGAAGAAGGAAGTGAAAGCAAGTTGCGTCTCGCATTGTCGTGTGGCAAGGGTATTGTGTCACTTCTCAGCAAAAGAGTTGAACTCTTAGACATGCTCACTTGTGCACAAAGAGGGAGATTTACTTCTGAGAAGTCATACAGAAGACCTATTTTGTTTCATCTAGTCCAGGGATAGGCAACCTTGGCTCGTTTATGGCTTGTGGACTTCATCTCCCAGAATTCCTGAGCCAGCCACGCTGAGGGGAAAGGGAGAGGTTTCCATGCTGAGTCATGCTGGCTCAGGAATTCTGGGAGTTGAAGTCCACCAGTCATGAAGGGGGCCATAGTTCCCCCATGCTGGCTGAGGAATTCTGGGAGTTGAATCCATGAGTCGTGAAGGGGGCCATACTTCCCCCATGCTGGCTGAGGAATTCTGGGAGTTGAAGTCCACAAGTCATGAAGTGGGCCATAGTTCCCCCGTGCTGGCTCAGGAATTCTGGGAATTGAAGTCCACCAGTCATGAAGGGGCCAAATATTCCCCCATGCTGGCTGAGGAATTCTGGGAGTTGAAGTCCAAGAGGCATGAAGGGGGCCATAGTTCCCCCATGCTGGCTCAGGAATTCTGGGAGTTGAAGTTCACGAGTCATGAAGGGGGCCATAGTTCCCCCATGCTGGCTGAGGAATTCTGGGAGTTGAATCCATGAGTCATGAAGGGGCCAAATATTCCCCCATGCTGGCTGAGGAATTCTGGGAGTTGAAGTCCAAGAGGCATGAAGGGGGCCATAGTTCCCCCATGCTGGCTCAGGAATTCTGGGAGTTGAAGTCCACCAGTCATGAAGGGGCCATAGTTCCCCCATGCTGGCTCAGGAATTCTGGGAGTTGAAGTCCACGAGTCATAAAAGAGCCGAGGTTGCCTACCCCTGGTTTATGCCTTTGCTTACTTCTGAGTACTCATTGGGGGAGATGCCTGTGTGCAAATTTTCCATAAAATGGAACAAAAAAAAAGCATACAGCGTTAACCTTTTGAACTCTGAAGCTTCTCTTTGCTATGTATTCAGAATGGACAGTGGTGTGTGTGTGTGTGTGTGTGTGTGTGTGTGTGTGTGATGAGTATAGTCTGTTAAATACGTGATTGGGTAGATATATACTTTCGAGAGCAGGCAACAGAATTTCATTTGTAATGAATGGTATATAGGTTCTCCTACTTGAGCAGGGGGCTGGACTAGAAGACCTCTAAGGTCCCTTCCAGCTTCTATTCTATTCTATTCTATTCTATTCTATTCTATTCTATTCTCCATCCCATATTCTATTCTATTGTATTCTATTCTATTCTCCATTCCATATATTCTATTCTATTCATTATTCTATTTTATTCATTATTCTATTCTATTCTACTTTCTATTCTATTCTATTCATTATTCTATTCTATTCTATATTCTATATTCTATTCTATATTCTGTAATCTATTCTATATTCTTCTATTCTATTCATTATTCTATTCTATTCATTATTCTATTCTATTCTATTCTATTCTATCCTATATTATGTATTCTATTCTATTCTATTCTATTCTATTCTATTCTATTCTATATTCTATATTTTTCTGTTCTGTTCTAATCTAATGTGGGCCAGTGTGCTCACAGTGAAAAATGACAACAAAGGTTATCTTACCTCAAATACTGTCCTTGCTTAGTTGAAAATATATTGAGGGGCCAGGAAGGGGTTTAACTATATTACTACTAAAACTCTTGTATTTGTTTGTTTGTAACCTTATATATTGGGTAAAACGGTGCATCGCACAGCAACAGTTTTTGGAATGAATGGACTTCAAACAGGCTAAGTTACCGAATGCAACCCAAATCCAGGACCCGTGACTTCCACGGGGTTCAAATTTGGCAGTTACTACGGCTGCTTCTGTGCTGCTGAGGTCAGCTGCTGACCCAGTGCTCCCTGTCAGCTTATTACAAGGAATGTCACTGGGGAAGCCGGCAGGAAATCAGGAGTTGCTCCTGCTGCTTTTTTTCTTCTTTTTTTGCCGGCCTGTGGTTATTCTGTTTCAGGTAGTCCTCAACTTATGTCCTCCATTGAGCCCCAGATTTCTGTTGCTAAGCGAGAAATCGTTGAGTGAGTTTTGCTTCCTCTTACGATCTTTCCTGCTGCAGTCGTTAAGCGAAACGCTGCAGTTTTAAATGAATAAGAGGGTGGTTAGGTGACTCTGGCTTCCCCATTGACTTGGCTTGCCGGCGAAGGGGATCGCACGACGCTGGGACACTGCGCCCGTCGTAAATATGAGTCAGTTGCTAAGTATCCGAATTTGGATCACATGACCACGGGATGTTGAGTGTGAAGGACGGCCATCAATCTTTTTTTTTTTCCAGTGCCGTTGTAACTTCACCGGACAAACTGTCGTTAATAATAATAATAATAATAATAAAGTTGGAAGGGACCTTGGAGGTCATCTAGTCCAACCCCCTGCTCAGGCAGGAGACCCTATACCCTTTCGAACAAATGGCTGTCCAGTCTCTTCTTAAAAACTTCCAGTGTTGGAGCATTCAGGCACATTGTTCCACTGGTTAATTGTTCTAACTGTCAGGAAGTTTCTCTTTAGTTCTAGGTTGAAATGGTGTAAGGTTTCCTGCCTGAACAGGGGGCTGGACTAGATGACCTCCAAGGTCCCTTCTAACTTTTATTACTATTACTACTATTATTATTATGGATCATCGCACAGTCAGCCAGATGTTCAGACTGGATTTGGCATTTTGTCTACTTATCGAGTCCTTACCCAGGACCTGGGATAGGCAGATGTGGATGTTGTTGTTGTTGTTATTATTATTATTATTATATTATTATTATTATTATCTGAGACTCTTGTTTAGAGAAAAGTAGAGGGGGGGAGACCCAGATTAGGGGAATGAAATCACAGGTGGCCCCAAGGGGGTTGGGGAGAGATTATTTCCCCCCCCCCTTTCTCAAAACACCAGAACTGTGATTTCCCCAATCAAGCAGGCTGAAAGGAAATGAAGAACGGATTAAAGAAAGCATCCCTATGGGCGTCGTTGGGTTGTGGAACTCACGGCCACAAGATTTTATTTATTTATTTAGCCCGGAGACTAAAACATACGAAGAAAGGCTGCGGGACTTGGGTCGGGCTAGTCTAAAGAAAAGAAGAAACAGGGGGGACATGATAGCAGTGTTCCAGTATCTCAGGGGCTGCCCCAAAGAAGAGGGAGTCAAGCTATTCTCCAAAGCGCCTGAAGGCAGCACAAGAAGCAACGGGTGGAAACTAATCAAGAAGAGAAGCAACCTGGAACTAAGGAGAAACTTCCTGACAGTGAGAACAATTAACCAGTGGAATGGCTTGCCTCCAGAATTCGTGCACGCTCTGTCACTGGAGATTTTAAAGAAGGGACTGGACATTCACCTGTCTGGGACAGTATAGGATCTCCTGCCTGAGCAGGGAGTTGGACTAGAAGACCTCCAAGGTCCCTTCCAGCTCTTTTATTTTATTATTCCATGGAAGGAAGGAAGGAAGGAAGGAAGGAAGGAAGGAAGGAAGGAAGGAAGGAAGGAAGGGAGGGAGGGAGGGAGGGAGGAGGGAGGGAGGGAGGGAGGGAGGGAGGGAGGGAGGGAGGGAGGAAGCGAGGGAGGGAGGGAGAGAGGGAGGAGGGCAATGGTTGGAAGCTGGAAGCTTGGCAAGTGACTCACATTTATGACGGTCACAGCATCCCGGGGTCACGCGATGCCCTTTTGCGACCTTCCGACAAGCCAAGTTGACGGGCTGGGGGGGGGGGAAGCCGGATTCACTTAACAACCGTATTAGTATCTTAACAACTGCACTGATTCCCCTGACAGCTGTGGCCAGGGAGGTCGTCCAATGGGGCGAAACCCCCTTAGCGAACGCCTCGCTTAGCGACCTAAAATTTCCCGCTCAGCTGTGGGTCCAAAGGCAAGGTCTACTACCTGTACTCTACCAAGGGTGACCACCAGGGGGCAGCAGCAGGCAGGAAATGAACCAAGGTGTTTGCAAAAAAAACCTCTTTTTTGCTTTTTATCCTGGGGAAAACTTTACATTTTTTTGAAAACCCCAAACAACCGGATGAAAACCTGCAAGCTTCATCTCCAAACACACAAACACACACACACACCCTTCCTGTGCAACCTTGGCAGTTTTTCCCCACCAGAAATCTTTCCTGAATCCCTTTGGGGAAGGGTCACCTGTCAAATTTTCCCACTGGGCACGTAGCAGAGAGGTGAGGCAGCTCCTGGTATGTGGCCAGTCCTGTCTACGCTGGCATAAATGGAGCCGCCTTTGGCCATTTTTCTGCCCTCCAAAGTTAATTTAGAAATAAGAGGGCGTTGGATGATGGCCCCTCCTTGCAGCCCAGCCTGGTGGTGGTGTTGCTTTGCAGGCGTTTCACAGTGATTATCGAGGAATATGAGTAAGAGAATGACAAAGAAGGGACCTTGAAGGTCTTCTAGTCTGACCCCCTGCTCAGGCGGGAATCACTATCGCATTTCAGACGGGGGGGGGGGGGGCTGTCCAGTCACCTCCAGCAGTGAGAGACCCACTGGATCAGTGGGTCTTAACCTTTTTGAACGAATCGCCCCCTTGAGCCAACGAGGAAGTTGTCATCGCCCCCCTCACAATCACAACATAACAAATAACTCTTCGATTTATGCCAACCCTTTTTTTGTTTTCTTTAACATTGTCATCTGGACATATCGGTGCAAATAATTTATTTCCAGTCTTTTCCCCATATCCCAACTGTGTGAAAAATGTTTGGTGCCGCCCGTCACTTGATTCCCAAACTTCGTGATACATGTATTTCATTGTTACCTTATTTATTCAAGACACTTAAATGTCATGACCACGGAAAACAACATTCAATGGCAAGAAAGTGAAATGCCCGAAAAGAAAAACAGTCACATTTAATGATTGAATTACAAGTGAAATTGAAGACGCAAAAAGAAATATAAAAAGGGCATAAGAACAAACCGCAATGTGCACGAAGATAAGCAATGCGCATTCACATACGCACGGCGTTCTGTACTGAAGCTAGCTAGAGGATTTATTTATTTATTTATTTATTTCTAAAATTTATATGCCGCCCAATCCCAAGGGACTCAGGGCGGCGTACAAAATTAAAACAATAATATGACAATAAAACAATAAAATAAATACATTCATACAGCGTGTCCGATCATTTGAAGGCAGGATCATTTGAAAACACAGTTCAATCCACTAATAGCCAGCGATCTGATTTTTTTTTTTTTGTTTGTTTGTTTTTAAGGCACAGGCCCACCTTTTATTTAACATTTGATAGTACATAAAACATTCATCTGTGCAATCAAGTGCAATGACACAGGACAGTATGATATTCCATTTATATTCCTCCCATGCTGCAAATTTTTCTACTCAAAGAAACAAGGTGTACACACACGCACACACACACACACACACACAAAATGTTTGCATTTCAAGGATATTGTAGGTAACATACATTTTAAACTATTTTAGTTTAATTTTCTAGATTTTAAAAAAGGAAATTAAATTTCTGAAGTGTACAGGGATAGAAGAAATGGTAGGCTAAGTTAAATAGTTAATTTTCATAGCAATACAATAGTTGAACTATGATCTTCTATAAGGATGTAATTCTAGCCTACAGAACAAATTGACTTGTACGACAGATATACAGCGATTCACTGTACGAAAAAGTCTCAAAAGTGTCCCCAAAACTTCTTGCTCCATTGCCCCCATATCGCCCCCTTTTTGTTCCTTCGCCCCGCATCGTCCCTTTTCATTCCATCGCCCCCCTGAAAAATGAAATTGCTCCCTGGGGGGCAATATCGCCCAGGTTAAAAACCACTGCACTGGATAATTGTTCCGACTGTTAGGATGTTTCTTCTTCGTTCTGCGCGTTGTTTCTCTCCTTGATTAGTCTGCATCCGTTGCTTCTTGTCCTGCCTTCAGGCGCTCTGGAGAATAGCTTGACTCCCTCTTCTTTGGGGCAGCCCCTGAGAGATTGAAGTACAGCTGTCCTGCCTTCAGGTGCTCTGGAAAATAGGTTGGTGGACCCCCTCTGCCTTGGGACAGCCGCTGCAATATTGGAAGACTGTTATCCTATCACCCCTAGCCCTCCTTTTCATTAAACTTTACCAGGCATACCCAGTTCCAGCAACCATTCTTCATATACTTTAGCCTTAACAGAATGACAGACTCGGAAGGGACCTGGGAGGTCATCTAGTCCAACCCCCTGCTCAGGCAAGAAACCCTAGACCGTTTCAAACAAACGGCTGTCCAGTCTCTTCTTAAAAACTTCCAGTGTTGGGAGCATTCACAACTTCTGGAGGCAGGTTGTTAATAATAATAATAATAATAATAAAGTCGGAAGTGGCCTTGGAGGTCATCTAGTCCAACCCCCTGCTAGGCAAGAAACCCTAGACCATTTCAGACAAACGGCTGTCCAGTCTCTTCTTAAAAACTTCCAGTGTTGGGAGCATTCACAGCTTCTGGAGGCAGGTTGTTAATAATAATAATAATAAAGTCGGAAGGGGCCTTGGAGGTCATCGAGTCCAACCCCCTGCTCAGGCAGGAAACCCCATACCATTTCAGACCAAATGGTTGTCCAGTCTCTTCTTAAAAACTTCCAGTGTTGGAGCATTCACCGCTTCCGGAGGCAGGTTGTTCCACTGGTTAATTGTTCTCACTGTCAGGAAGTTTCTCCTTAGTTCTAGGTTGCTTCTCTCCTTGGTTAGTTTCCATCCGTTGCTTCTTGTCCTGCCTTCAGGCGCTTTGGAGAATAGCTTGACTCCCTCTTCTTTGGGGCAGCCCCTGAGAGATTGAAATACAGCTGTGCTCCAGGGCTTCAGTTCTAGTTTAATTAGCCTAAAATGGGAAGCCCCCCCCCATTAAGCCCCCAACCAAAGGCCAAAATCCTTTTGAAGAGTAGCCGGGGAGGGGATCCGGTTTCCCAAAGGTCGGGGGTCCGAGGCTGGATCTGTTTCTTGCAATCTGTCACATCAAAGGAGACGCCCAGGTTGCTGTGCTGGGGGGGGGGGCTCAGCCAGATTCCCCCCCCCCCATCTTCCTTGATGTGTTCCAGGCTGTGAGGAGGGGGCTGTGGGGAGGGGGCTGAGGCTGGGTTGCTTCGCTGGCGATGCACGTGGAATCATAAATCAGGAACTGTTTCCTTTCTTGCCCTGCATGGGGTCCTTGGGGGGGGTCAAGGGAGGGCACGGAAATGCCACAGGGACATTCCTGAGTTTTTGCATTCCAGATGTGGAGCTGTTTGCCTGTTCTGGCCCCCTCCTCTCCTCATTTGGGGTGTTCCCCAGCTCCGGAGCTTCTGGCAGAGGGTAGGCAGCCACTTGCTGCCTGTGAAATTGAGGCTGGGGGTTGTTCCCTCTAAAATTGAGGCTGGGGGTTTCTGCCTCTGAAATTGAGGCTGGGGGTTGCTCCCTCTGAAATTGAGTCTGGGGGTTTCTGCCTGTGAAATTGAGGCTGGGGGTTGCTCCCTCTGAAATTGAGTCTGGGGGTTTCTGCCTGTGAAATTGAGGCTGGGGGTTGCTCCCTCTGAAATTGAGGCTGGGGGTTGCTCCCTCTGAAATTGAGGCTGGGGGTTTCTGCCTATGAAATTGAGGCTGGGGGTTGCTCCCTCTGAAATTGAGGCTGGGGGTTTCTGCCTGTGAAATTGAGGCTGGGGGTTCTGCCTCTGAAATTGAGGCTGGGGGTTGCTCCCTCTAAAATTGAGGGTAGGGATTACTGCCTCTGAAATTGAGGCTGGGGGTTGCTCCCTCTGAAATTGAGGGTAGGGGTGCTACCTCTGAAATTGAGGCTGGGGGTTTCTGCCTCTGAAATTGAGGCTGGGGGTTTCTGTCTGTGAAATTGAGGCTGGGGGTTCTGCCTCTGAAATTGAGGCTGGGGGTTGCTCCCTCTAAAATTGAGCGTAGGGGGTGCTACCTCTGAAATTGAGGCTGGGGGTTTTTGCCTGTGAAATTGAGGCTGGGGGTTCTGTCTATGAAATTGAGGCTGGGGTTGCTCCCTCTGAAATTGAGGCTGGGGGTTTTTGCCTGTGAAATTGAGGCTGGGGCTTGCGCCCTCTAAAATTGAGGGTAGGGGGTGCTACCTGTGAAACTGAGGCTGGGGGCTGCTCCCTTTGAAATTGAGGCTGGGGGTTGCTCCTTCTGAAATTGAGGGTAGGGGGTGCTACCTGTGAAATTGAGTCTGGGGGTTGCTGCCTCTGAAGTTGAGGCTGGGGGCTGCCACTTCTGACTGAATTTTGATTACCTGACTGTGGAGCTGCTGACTGTCATAACTGCGAGGAACAGCCTTAGTGAGGTCACACCTGGAATAAAGCATCCAGTTTTGGTCACAACACCACAAAAAAGATGTTGAGAGTTTGGAAAAAGTTCAGAGAAGAGCAACTAAGATGATCAAAAGCCTGGAGACCGAAACGTATGAAGAATGGCTGTGGGACTTGGGTTTGGCCAGTCTGAAGAAAAGAAGAAATAGGGGGGACAGGATAGCGGTATTCTGGGATTTGGGGGGTTGCCACAAAGAAGAGGGGGTCACATTATTCACCAAAGCACCAGAGGGCAGGATGAGAAACAATGGTTGGAAACTGATCAAGGAGAGAAGCAACCTGGAATTAAGGAGAAACTTCCTGAGAGGGAGGACAATTAACCAGTGGAACAGCTTGCCACCAGAAATCGTGGGTGCTCCATCACTGGAGATTTTTAAGAAGAGACTGGACAGCCATTTGTCTGAAATGGTACAGGGTTTCTTGCCTGAGCAGGGGGTTGGGCTAGATGACCTCCAAGCTCCCTTCCGACTTTATTATTATTATTACTATTATTATTATTAATAATAATAATAATAATAACCTGCCTCCAGAAGCTGTGAATGCTCCAACACTGGAAGTTTTTAAGAAGAGACTGGACAGCCATTTGTCTGAAATGGTACAGGGTTTCTTGCCTGAGCAGGGGGTTGGGCTAGATGACCTCCAAGCTCCCTTCCGACTTTATTATTATTATTATTATTAATAATAATAATAATAATAATAACCTGCCTCCAGAAGCTGTGAATGCTCCAACACTGGAAGTTTTTAAGAAGAGACTGGACAGCCATTTGTCTGAAATGGTACAGGGTTTCCTGTCTGAGCAGGGGGTTGGACTAGATGACCTCCAAGCTCCCTTCCAGCTCTATTCTGATTGAAATTACAGAATCACGGCTAGACAGAGAAGCCCAACTGAGGCCATTTCACAAGAACGATGGAGCCCCTAAAGTACACTAGCCAAAGATCTATATAGCTGTTTCATCAGACCCAGACGAAAACAGACTATTTATTCCTTTCACACACACACATACACACACCCCAAGTGCAAATTTCCCTTTTCTTCCGCGTGAAACGTGTAATCTCCCAGTCAAAACATTTTGTTTTCTCTCAGTGGAGATCGATCCAAAGGAGCAAAAGTAACGATTGTCGGTTTATTCTTGGCAGCGCAAGGACAGCGTCTCGCGCCACTAATAAAAAAAAAATACGACAAATGATGGGGGGGGAAGGAAACAGTTGCTTGTGCTCAATCGGAGCACAGAGGGAAGGGACCTTGGAGGTCATCTAGTCCAACCCCCTGCTCAGGCAGGAGACCCTAGACCATTTCAGACAGACGGCTGTCCAGTCTCTTCTTAAGAACTTCCAGTGTTGGAGCATTCACCGCTTCTGGAGGCAGGTTGCTAATAATAATAATAATAATAAAATAAAGTTGGAAGGGGCTTGGAGATCATCTAGTCCAACCCCCTCCCCCCCCCCGCTCAGGCAGGAAACCCTAGACCATTTCAGACAAATGGCTGTCCAGTCTCTTCTTAAAAACTTCCAGTGTTGGAGCATTCACTGCTTCTGGAGACAGATTGTTAATAATAATAATAATAATAATAATAATAAAGTCGGAAGGGACCTTGGAGATCATCTAGCCCAACCCCCTGCTCAGGCAGGAAACCCTGTACCATTTCAGACAAATGGCTATCCAGTCTCTTCTTAAAAACTTTTCGCAGTTCGACTATCTCCAGGCGTTAACACAATTTATTTATGGAAGAAATAGACACGTCTGCGCGACTGTTCCAACCTTTCTTTTAATTAGGTAATGATTTTAATTTTAATTTTAATTATATATATATATTAAAAATGTAATTTCCCCCTCCCCCCCACATGAAAGCTCCTTTATCTAAAGTGACTATATGGATAGCCCTTGACAGTTGTGGGAAAACGGTCCTAAGACACTTTTTTCCAGTGACATCGTAACTTTGATCTGTCGCTAAACGGACGGTCGTAAGCCGAGGACTGCCTGCAAATACATCAAACGACCGAAGCTCTTCTTCTTCTTTTTTTTTTTTTTTTTGCAGAATGTGACCTTGCAGAAAAGCGACAATGCCCGAGAGGGTTGTGAGAATTTGGCTTTTGGCACTGACACGGGCGGGTTGGACTAGATGACCCCGGAGGGCCCTTCCAAAACTGCTCCCATCACCCGAGCGCTCATTATATTATTATATTCATAATTACAGGGATGCTAATAACCCTGTAATTGGGATTGTGGAAAGGAAGGTTTGCCATTAAAAGAAGACGGGAGGGTTGTAATATTTTTTATTTTTCTACCCACCCCATCCCCTCCTGGAAGCCAGGGAAGGTTTTCAGCTGGATGGGAGTTGTAGTACTCACACCACCTGGATCCACTGAAAATGTATTCTCAACATGGGCTAAGCCTGTTTAATTGCAGCCTCTGGGGTGTGTGTTTGTGTGTGTCAGAGGAACTCAACCAGCTGGTCAGCATTCTGAAATCTGGGCTGAAACCAGGAAAAATTCTGTTAATTCCAGGGATTTTATGGACTCGGTTAAAATGTGAACGGTCCGGTCGGGCGCCTGTTTAACACCCTTGCTGATTCTCAGCTCCCTGAATATTTTGTAGGTTTAGAATTAGACTAACAAGAGTTGGAAGGGACCTTGGAGGTCATCTAGTCCAACCCCCTGCTCAGACAGAAGTCCTGATGTGCCATTTCAGACAAATGGCTGTCCAGCCTTTTCTTAAAAAAGCCCACCAGTGATGGAACATTTATAATGAAACAGAATAACAAGAGTTGGAAGGGATCTTGGAGGTCATCTAATCCAACCCCCTGCTCAGGCAGGAAACCCTGTACCGTTTCAGACAAATGGCTGTCCGGTTTCTTCTTAAAAACTTCCAGTGTTGGAGAAGGGAGGGAGGAAGGAAGGAAGGGAGGAAGGAAGGAAAAAAAGAATAACAGACTCGGAAGGGACCTTGGAGGTCATCTAGTCCAACCCCCTGCTCAGGAAGGAAACCTTATCCCATTTCAGGCAAGCCAAACCAATGGGCAGGCCAGTTTCACTTAACGACCGGGTTACTCACTTAACAAGTGCCGTGATTCCCTTAACGACTGTGGCAAGAAATGCCGTAATATGTGGCGAGACCCAGTTCACAAAATGTCTCACTTAACAATTTGAAGTCTTCGGCTCCGCTGTGGTCATTAAGTCGAGGACTGCCTGTATAGGCTGTGATTGTGTGTTGTTCACTTTAGCGCCCTTGGGAGGAGCGCAAATCACCAAAGCTGCCGTTAAACGTGTCTCTTTATTTAAAATATTGAAAGTGTGTGTTGCTAGGTGTCAAAAAAAAGTGGAAGGATGATAAGAAATTAAACCCCAGGGAGGGAAAATCCTTGTCTAGTTTAATGGAAAGAAGGACGAGGGGGGACAGGATAGCAGTCTTCCAGTATCTCAGGGGCTGCCCCAAAGAAGAGGGAGTCAAGCTCTTCTCCAAAGCGCCTGAAGGCAGGACAAGAAGCAACGGATGGAAACCCATCAAGGAGAGAAGCAACCTGGAACTAAGGAGAAACTTCCTGACAGTGAGAACAAAACCAGTGGAACAACCTGCCTCCAGAAGCGGTGAATGCTCCAACACTGGAAGTTTTTAAGAAGAGACTGGATAGCCATTTATCTGAAATGGTATAGGGTTTCCTGCCTGAGCAGGGGGTTGGACTAGATGACCTCCAAGGTCCCTTCCAACTTTTTTATTATTATAGATCATCGCACAGTCAGCCAGATGTTCAGACTGGATTTGGCATTTTGTCTACCTATCGAGTCCTTACCCAGGACCTGGGATAGGCAGATGTGGATGTTTGATGGTATTACAGATATCGTCGCAGGATGGAAGCAGTTCCTAGTAAGGCTGCCTTTTGCAATTGACTAATAGCGAATTTGTCAATGCCGATGATGGTGTTCAAGTGGTGCTCCAATTGTTTTGGGATTGCACCCAAGGCGCCTATGACTATTGGTACTACCCTTGCTTGCTTTTGCCACAGTCTTTCTATTTCTATTTGTAGGTCTTTGTATTTTGTTATCATTATTATTATTATTGTTATTATATTATTAGTTTGATGAAGAGAATGACCAGGGGGGGACACGATAGCAGTCTTCTAGTATTTGAGGGGCTGCCCCAAAGAAGAGGAGGGGGTTCAACTTATTTTCAAAAGCGCCTGAAGGCAAAGTCAAGAAGCAACGGATGGAAACTCATCAAGGAGAAAAGCAACCCAGAGCTAAGAAGAAATTTCCTCACATTTGGAAAAAATTAACCAGTGGAACTCCTTGCCTCCAGAAGTTGTGGGTGCTCCCAACACTACAGGTTTTTAAAGAAAAGACTGGACAGCCATTTCTCTGAAATGACGTAGAGCAGGGCATTTCAACCCGTGGTCCGGGTACCACCTGTGGTCCATTGCCCCTGGCAGGTGGTACGCGACCATCCTAGAAAAGGGGTAGCGAGGGAGGGGAATGAGCTGAACCGGGGGCAGCACCGCACAAGCCTGAGCGAGAGACGGCTGGAGCTGCAGGGTTGTCAGGGCTGAGCGGAAGCCCCAGGATCAGTGCCGCTTTCCAGCTGATCGGCGCTTCTTCGGGGCTGTCAGGGCTCAGCGGAAGCGCCAGGATCAGCGCCAGGCTCCAACTGGAGCTCAGCGCTGATCCTGGCGCTTCTGTTGAGCCCAGAAGAAGCGCCGATCAGCTGGAATGTTGCAGCCCCTCCAGAGTCTTGTGATTTACATTCAGATGCTTGGCAACTGATTCATATTTATGACGGTCACAGTGTCCCAGGGTCATGGGAAGTGACCAAAACCTGGTGCAACTACCCAGCAGGTGGGGGGGAATAAAAACCAAACACCCCCCACCCCACCCCCGCTGCCAATCCTCAACAGAAATGCTCACAACAATGAAAACCTCGGACAGGAGGAAGAGCACGGCCGGGCGGGCAGGCAGGTGTCTTGCTCGGCTGTGGCTTGGGGGGCACTTTTTTCAGTGCCATTGTAACTTCGAACAGTCACTAAGCAAACTGTTGTAAGTCGAGGACTACCTGTACTTTATCACTTTTTTCCTTTTTTTTGGTCATCAAGTTTTTGACCCCTTGCTAGGCGACTGGTGGTCCTCGGATGTTGCCGTATCCTAAAAGTGGTACCATGGGTGAAAAGGTTGAAAAGCCCTGGCCTAGGGTTTCCTGCCTGAGCAGGGGGTTGGACTAGATGACCTCCGAGGTCCCTTCCCACTCTGCGGTTCTTGTCTAACTCATTTTGGAAGTCTTGCTTCTCAAGAAAAGTTAGGGCGTGCGTCACCCCAAAAGTCATGACGCGTCAGCTCGGACCAGCGTGACCCAGGCTGGCCGTCCCTGGTTTTCAATCAGGCGTGGATGTGTGTGTGTTGTTCGTTGTTGACGTCGGGTTGGGCCGCAACCCACAAAAGCTGGCAGCTTTTGGGGGGGGGAGAATTGGCAAAGGAGCATCCAGACTGGGAAATGTTGGCTCCCCCACAGCCGTGCCCCCACAACTGAGGATGCCTGTTGTGGTGGGGGCCTTCCCTCCCCCCAGCTCAGAAAGGCAGCCCTTGGGGGAGGGGCTGCTGGCTGAGAGGGCCCAGCCCCTTTTCGCCCCCCCATCTTCCTTCGTTCCCCATTTGCACACTCGGCCCCCAGAAAGGGCCCTGCACCCCCCCCCCGTGCCCCAAATTCCTTCATTCTCCCACTGGGGGGGGCCTGCTCCCCCTGCCCCCTTTCCCATCAGCAGACTTGCCGTCCAGGGAGGGCCAGGACCCTCTGTGCCTCTCCCCCCCCCCCAGGAGGAGCCCTGCTATGGCTGCCCCCCTGGTCCTCCCAGGCCACCTCCCCCTCCTCTTCCTCCTCCTCCCCCCCATTCCCCATCTGCACCCTTGTTCCCCCCCGTGAGGGCCCTGCTCCCCCAAACCTCCGGGGCCCCCTTCTCCCCTCTTTTTCCCCTTTCCCCCTCTGGACCCTTGCGCCCCCCCCAGGGTTCCCCTATGTCACAAATTCCATCCTCCTCCCCCAACAATGGCCCCGGCCATCCTCCCCCCCCTCCGCACCCTACTTCTACTACTACTACTACCCCTTCTCCGCCCTTGCTCCCACCAGGAACAGCCCCCCCCTTTTCCCCCCCTGCCCCTGTAGCCCTTCCTCCTCCCTCCTTCTGCACCATTCTTGCCCCCCCAACAGTCCTGTCGCTCTGTTGTCCTCGCTCCCCCCCCCCCAGGAACAGCCCAGCCCCACCCCGTGCCCTTCCTCTTCCTCCTCCTGCAATGTTGTGGCCCCCCAGGAACAGCCCAGCCCCCCCACCCCTTCATCCTCCTCCTCCTCCTCCCCATCCTGCAACCTTGTTGCCCTCCCAGGAACAGCCCTGCCCCCCCACCCCTTCCTCCTTCTCCTTCTGCACCCTTGCTCCCCTCCCAGGAACAGCCCAGCCCCCCCACCCCCTCCTCCTACAATGTTGTTGCCCCCCCAGGAACAGCCCAGCCCCCCCTTCCTCCTCCTCCTCCCCCTCCTGCAACATTGCCTCCCCAGGAACTGCCTACCCCCCCCACCCTCTCCTCCTGCAATGTTGTTGCCCCCCAGGAACAGCCCAGCCCCCCCACCTCCTCCTCCTCCTCCTTCTGCACCCTTGCTCCCCCCCAGGAACAGCCCAGCCCCAGCCCTGTTCCCCTTCTCCCCCCCCCCCTGCACCCTTATTCCCACCTAGGAACAGCGAAGCCCCCCCTTCCTCCTCCTCCTCCTCCCCCTCCTGCAACTTTGCCCCCCCCAGGAACAGCCTAGCCCCCCCCACCCCTTCCTCCTCCTCTCCCCCTCCTGCAACCTTGTTGCCCCTCCCAGGAACAGCCCAGCCCCCCCCCCACCCCTTCCTCCTCCTCTCCCCCTCCTGCAACCTTGTTGCCCCCCCCAGGAACAGCCCAGCCCCCCCCCCGTGCCCCTTCCTCCTCCTCCTGCACCCTTCCTCTCCCCCCTCCCAGGAACAGCCCAGCAACCCCCAGCCCTTCCTCCTCCTCTTCCTCCTTTCTTCCCCCCCCCCGGAACAGTCCTGCCACCGCTGCTCCCCTTCCTCCCCCCTCCTCCCCCCTTCTGCACCCTTGCTCCCACCTAGGAACAGCGCAGCCCCCCCCCCGTGCCCTTTTCCCTCCCCCTCCCCCCCCCTCCGCTCGCCCTGCAGTAACCGCGGCCGCCTCTGCGCGGCTCCTTCCCAGCCGGCTCTTTTTTCATTCCGGTGCTCGGACGGCGATGCCCGGCTTTGGCCCGGCCTCTCCTCCTCCTCCTCCTCCTCCTCCCTCCCTCCCGCCGGCCCTGGAGCCAGAGGGCCGGCCCAGCCGGGGCAGGGCTCTGCGGAGCCTCCCCCGCCGCCTTGAAAGAGCCGGAGCCCGGAGCTGGCGGGGCTCCTGCTCGGCCAGCCCGCCCGCCCGCTGCGCCGCCTCCTCCTCCTCTTCCTCCTCCTGGCCGTAGAGCGGGGTCGAGATGGGCAACCAGCCGGCCAGACCCGAGGATCCCGAGCCAGGTGGGCGAGGGGCTGGGCTGGGCGGGGGGGGAAGGGGGGGAGAGGAGACCCTCTGCCGGGCTCTGCCCAGCCTTTGCCCGGCCGTCCAGGGGTGGGTCGGCCAGCCCCACCTCCGGGGCTCCGGAGGGGCTGGGGGTGGGGGCGAGGGAGGGGGGAGGAGGGTTGGAGGGAGGGGGGAGGAGGGTTGGGGTCCTCCAGTTCTCCCCCTCCCCGGCCCCGCTTCTTCGGGGAGGGGTCTTCCTTCTCTGGAACCCCCCCCTCCTCCGAGTCTGCCCTGGAAGGACCTCAACCTTCCGGCAGAGCAAACTTGCAGACAATGGGACGGTGTCTGGGTGTGGGGGGGGGGCTGTCTGCTTCTGGAGGGCATTGGGGAGGGGTCTTTGTGGGCCAGCCCTGGGTCTGGGAGGGGGCGTGCATGGGAAAGGTGCCCGTGTCTGCGTTCCTGCCCTTTGGCAGTGCCCACCTCGGGGTCTGAAAGAGTCCGTAGCTTCCTGGGGTGTTGGGGACCCTGTAAGAGCCCACCCCGAGTGAAGATGGGCCGGGGGGGGGGAGGAAGTCTGGTCTGGCAAGAGATGCCAAGGCCGAGCAGGGTCAGCCCAGATGACTGGCGGGCACAAGGACTGGCCATTTGCAGAGCAGAGGTGCCTCAGTTTCCCTTCTGACGGAACGTGCAGCTCAGGGTCAGCAACGGCCCTTTAAGGGGGTGGGGGCGGGTTGCCATCAATGCCTTAGTAGGGCAACTCTGGATTTTGGTGTGCAAGATGGTTATCTTCCCTTGGGGAAACTGGCCTGGGTGTTCTGCTTTTTGAGGGGGGGGGTCCCTTGCATCCCCCTCCAAGCATTAGCAGGCCTCAGGAACCGGTCCCTTCTTTTGTCAGGACTTTCCCCCTTCCCACCTCCGGGTTTTCCCACCGCTGTATTGTCTTCCTGGAAGTGCATCAGCATGCTGAGTAGCTTCAGGGAAGTGGAGATGGAGAAAGAAAGAAGGAAAGAAAGAAAGAAAGAAAGAAAGAAAGAAAGAAAGAAAGAAAGAAAGAAAGAAAGAAAGAAAGAAAGAAAGAAAAGCAAAGAAGGAAGGAAGGAAAGAAAGAGAAAAAGAAAGAGGAAGGAAAGTAAAAAAGAGCAAGGAAGGAAGAAAGGAAAGAAAGAAAAAAGCAAGGGAAGGTGGGAAGGAAGGAGTGAAGTAGACAAGGAAGAAGAAAGGAAAGAAGGAAAGGTGAGAGTGGGAAAGAAAAAACAAGAAAGAAGAGAAAGAAAGAAAAATGAATGAACAAAAGAAAAGGAGAAAGAGGAAAGGTGGGAGAGAAAAGAGAAAGAAGGAATGAAAAAAGATGAGAGAGGGAAAAAGATGAGAAAGATGGAAGGAAAGAGGGATTGGGGAAAACAGAAAAGGAAGGAAGGAAAGAAAAAGAAAAGAAAAAGATAGAAAGAAAGAAAGATGGGAACCAAGGGAAGGAGAGAAGGAAAGAAATAGGGAAGGAAAGAAGGGGAAAAAAGGCAAAAAGATGGGAAGAAAAGAAAGAAGGAAAGGTGGGAGGGAGGGAGGGAGGGGAAAAGAAAGAACGAGAAAGAAAGAAAGAAAAGGGAGAAAGAGAAAGAAAAATAAGGAGGAATAGGGGAAGAAACAAAGGAAGGAAAAGAAGTCCACTTTGCTTTGGGGTTCCAGTCCCCAGACCCCCCCAACTAACCCCTCCCTGGAGACCAGCCAACTTTCCTGTATCCCCTTATTCTGGGAGGCGGGACCCCCTTTGGTGGATTGGGCCCCCTCTCCTGAGAATCCAGGCCAGGCTTTTGTGGAAGGGGAAAGCGAGCACGATTTCTCTGCAGCAAACCAGACATCAACCTTGAACAAGAACGCACCCCTGGGGGGGGGCTCATGAATTTTAATGCCCCCCCTCATTAGCATCTCCTCCTTTGAAAGCTCTCCCTGCCCCTCCCCCCCTCTTTTATTCAGAAAGAATCGGGGGGCCTGGAAGTGGGAATAAAAACCCCTTCCCCTCTCCCCCTCCTCTTCTTTTAAATCAGTTTAAATCCCCCCCCCATATTTGGCCAGTTTAAGATGGGAGGACTTCAACTCCCAGAATTCCTCAGCCAGCTCTGCTGGCTGGGGAATTCTGGGAGTTGAAGTCCTCCCATCTTAAACTGACCAAGTTTTGGAAAAAAAAAACTGATTTAACATCCTAGAAAGGCTTTTTTGAGCCCGAAAAAAGTTTTTAATGCTCTTTCTGAAGGATCTGCCAGCATCCTCGGACAAATATCCTCATTTTTTGGGGGGGGGGGAACCTCTGTGAAATATTTGCATCCCTGATCGCACCGCAGGGCCAAACCGTGTTTGCGCCCAGACTTTCTAGCCGTGTTCCTCTGACTCGGCGGAGCCTGCCTCCTTCGTTCTTTCCTGTCCCGGTTCCATTATTTTGAAGTACTTTGTGTTGTTGTTTTTTTCCCCCATGCCAATTCTTAGTGCCTAAAAACGCCGGCCCGCTCTGCAAGGTTGTTGTTGACCCGCTTGTTAGGGGAAGCCTGCACGAATACATAAAAGGTGTGTGATTGACAGCGTGGTCCTTCTCTGCTAGAGAACGGGCCAGAGAGGTTTGGGAGGTGATTGAGGAAACATTGACAGACATTGACATTGTCTGAAATGGTCTAGGGTTTCCTGCCCGAGCGGGGGGTCAGACTAGATGACCTCCAAGGTCCCTTCTGACTTTATTATTATTATTAACAACCTGCCTCCAGAAGCAGTGAATGCTCCAACACTGGACGTTTTTAAGAAGAGACTGGACAGCCATTAGTCTGAAATGGGATAGGGTTTCCTGTCTGAGCAGGGGGTCGGACTAGATGACTTCCAAGATCCCTTCTGACTTTATTGTTATTATTAACAACCTGCCTCCAGAAGCGGTGAATGCTCCAGCACTGGAAGTTTTTAAGAAGAGACTGAACAGCCTTTTGTCTGAAATATTACAGGGTCTCCTGCCTGAGCAGGGGGTTGGACTAGATGACCTCCAAGGTCCCTTCTGACTTTATTATTATTATTAACAACCTGCCTCCAGAAGCAGTGGATGCTCCAATACTGGAAGTTTTTGAGAAGAGACTGGACAGCCGTTTCTCTGAAATGGTACAGGGTCTCCTGCCTGAGCAGGGGGTTGGACTAGATGACCTCCAAGGTCCCTTCTGACTTTATTATTATTATTATTAGGTATGATGGTTGGGGGGAGGGAGGGAGCAGTAACAGGAAAGAGGAGCTGAAGTCCAGAATACAGGTAGTCCTCAACTTAATGACAATTTGCTTAGTGACCGTTCAGAGTTACCAGGGCACGGGAAAAAAGTGACTTAGGACCTGTTTTCCACACTTACGACCACTGCAGCATCGCTCTGGTCACGTGATCAAAATTTAGACGCTCGGCAACTGACTCCTATTTATGACGGTCACAGCATCCCGAGGGGTGTGTGTCACGTGATTCCCTTTTGTGACCTTCTGACAAGCAAAGTTCAAGGGGGAAGCCGGATTCGCTTAACGACCATGTTACTCACTTAACAGCTGCAGCGATTCACTTAGCAACTGGGGCAACGAAGGTCGTAGAACGGGGCAAAATTCACTTAAGAAATGTCTCGCTTAGTAAGAGGACTTTTGAGTACAATTGAGGTCGTAAGTCGAGGACTCCCTGTGTGTTTGGAAGAAAATTAGAGAAAGACAAAAGGATACAGAGAAAGAGAGAGAGAGAGAAATGATGGAAAATGGATATATTTTATACACACACACACACACACACACACACACACACACACACATATACATATAAATAATAACAAAGTTGGAAGGGAGCTTGGAGGCCATCTAATCCCACCCCCTGCTCAGGCAAGAAACATATACATACATACAGAAAGAGAGAGAGAGGTAATAATAATAATAATAATAATAATAATAATAATAATAATAATAATAATAATAAGAAGAAGAAGAAGAAGAAGAAGAAGTTGGAAGGGACCTTGGAGGTCATCTAGTCCAACCCCCTGCTCAGTATACATATATACATATATATACACACACACACACACACACAAACATAAACATACATACACACATCAAGAAAGTGAGAGGTGTCTCCTGCTTGAGCAAGGGGCTGGACTAGAAGACCTCCGAGGTCCCTCCCACCTCTATTCTGATTGAAAGATAGAGAGATTGCTAAAGGATAGGGAGGGAGGGAAGGAGATGGAAGAGCGATAGAGATGATAAAGAGAGACGGACAAAGGATGACAGATATTTGGAACCATGCTTTCACGCATCTGGTTCTATAGCAGAGAAATCTCTCTTCGTGCGCACACAAAGTGGGCAAATTGTGGGTTCGGTGTTCGAAGGCATTTGTGCGCTTACATGCCGTCGTTGGTCAGGAGCCAAATCAATAAAACCGGCAGCCTCCTGAGGCAGCTAAGCTTCCTAACCTGACGGGAAGAGAGAAGAGGGCGAGACAGCTGAGGCCTCCGGCAGATTCCGAAGAGCTGAGCCGAGATCTTCAATCAGGTCATCCCGGCTGCATTGCTTCCCTTTGCATAACTCCCACCTCTCCTTTTCTTCCCTTTGCATAACTCCCGCCGTCTCCTTTTCTTCCCTTTGCATAACTCCTGCCATCTCCTTTTCTTCCCTTTGTATAACTCCCGCCGTCCCCTTTTCTTCCCTATGCATAACTCCCGCCATCTCCTTTTCTTCCCTTTGCATAACTCCCGCCGTCTCCTTTTCTTCCCTTTGCATAACTCCCGCCATCTCCTTTTCTACCTGCCTTCCTTTCGGGACGTCTACAAAAACCACCCAGTTTAACTTGACCCCGTGAGAATGGGTCAAAGACCCCCTCTCTTTCCAAGCCCAGGGCATTCTGCGTCTTGCTTCCAGGTGGACCGGTTCCGAGTTCTAATTTGGCACCTCTGGTTCTTTGCTACGGTCGATGGCAAATTGGGGAGGAACAGTGAGGTGTAACAAGTGTACGGGTAGTCGATCAATCAGAATGGAGCTGGAAGGGACCTCGGAGATCTTCTAGTCCAGCCCCCTGCTCAAGCAGGAGACCCTAGACCATTTCAAACAATCAGAATAGAGCTGGAAGGGACCTCAGAGGTCTTCTAGTCCAGCCCCCTGCTCAAGCAGGAAAATCTATTCCATTCCTCGACTTACCCACCCCAGTTAAGCCCGAAATTTCCGTCACTAAGCGAGACATTCATTCAAGTGAGGTTTGCCCCATTTTGCCACCTTGCTTGGTGCGGTTAAGTGAATCGCTGCAGTTGAGTTAGTCGCACGGTCGTTAAGCGAATCCGGCTTCCCCCGTTGACTTTGCTTGTCAGGAGGTCGCAAAAGGGGATCACGTGACACCCTCGGGACCGTCATAAATATGAACCAGTTGCCGAGCGTCTGGATTTTAATCGCCTGACTGCGGGTATTTTGCGATAGTTGTGTGAAAAGCCGACATAAGTCACTTTTTCAGTGCTGTTGTAAGTTTGGATGGTCACTAAATGAACGGTTGTAAATCGAGGGCTATTTTGTATACGGTAATCCAGTGATGGCGAACCTTTTAGAGACCGAGTGCCCAAACTGCAACCCAAAACCCACTTATGCATCGTCGGGTGCCGGGTGGGTGTGGCCCATTGGGTGGGTGTGGCCCATTGGGTGGGCGTGGCTGTGGTGGTAACAGCAGACTGGTTGGGACTAAAAAGTTCAATCCATCAATTCCAACTTTGCAAGATCTTTTTTTTTCCCCAAGAGAAGTTGAAATGACTGATTGATTGAACCTTTTTTTTTTTGCACACAACGGTGGAGGCCTAAAGCGAAAAGGTTTTATAAAACCCAGCTGAAGGCCTAGGACTGGGGTGACGGCGCATGTGCCCACAGAGAGGGCTCCGAGTGCCATCCCTGGCACCCGTGCCATAGGTTCGCCACCACTGCTGTAATCAATAGTTGACTGGATTCCGTTATTCCTTGAAAAATGTCTCAGGGCCTCGATCCACTTGAAATTGAGGTAAGTCAGTGGTTACGCAAATTGTTTGACAGAACAGGCTTTGCCCCAGTTGAGGCAGCACTTCTTAATGGGAAGATCTGCCATCCTGGAGAAGCAGTACAGGTAGTACTGCTCAGTTTACGACCATAAATAATAGGAATACAGAATACAATGGAAAATAGAATAGAATGGAAAATAGAATGGAATGGAATATGGAATATGGAATATGGAATGAAAATTAGAATAGAATATAGAATGGAAAATTAGAATAGAGTAGAATAGAATATAGAATATAGAATAGAATGGAATGGAATGGAATATAGAATAAAGAATAAAGAATAGAATATAGAATATAGAATAGAATAGATTAGAATAGAATAGAATATAGAATAAATAATAGAATAGAATGAAAGAATAGAATAGAATAGAATAGAATTTGGAGTAGAATAGAATTTGGAGTAGAATAGAATTTGGAATAGAATAGAACAGAATAGAATAGAATACCAAACTTGGAAGGGACCTTGGAGGTCATCTAGTCCAACCCCCTGCTCAGGCAGGAGACCTTATACCATTTTAGACAAATAGTTGTCCAGTCTCCTCTTAAAAAACCTCCAGTGATGGAACACCCACAACTTCTGGTGGCAAGCTGTTCCACTGGTTAATTGTCCCCACTGTCAGGAAATTCCTCCTTACTTCCAGCTAGCTCCTCTCTTTGATTCGTCTCCATCCGTTGCTTCTTGTCCTGCCTTAGAGAATAAGTTGGCCCTCCTGTTCTTTGTGGCAACCCCTGAGATATTGGAACACTGCTATCGGAAGCTGGCTTGTTGGAAGCCAGCTTACAAATGGCGATCACGTGACCCCCAGAAACACAGCAACCATCCTAAATACATGCCGATTGAAATTTTGATCCCCCGACCCTGGGGATGCTAGGACTGTAAGGATTGCTGCTAAGCCACCTTTTTAAGCGTCATCGTAACTTTGAGCAGTCACAAAGCGAGTTGTTGTAAATCGGGGACTACCTGCAGATTGTCTTCTGCAGTGGCCCTGGGCTCGTTCCTGTTGTGAGATTCGCCAAGTTTGGGACTTGTGCTGAATTATTTATTCATACAGAAATAGGATTGGAAACAATCCAAGTTTGGTTTTCTTCCCAACTGACAAATGGACGTCGCGCAAACGTTCATTTGTTTGGGTTTAATAACAACATTTAAAAAAAAAAAAATTAGGTAGTCCGTAAACTTGTTTAGCTTATGATTAATATATTTGTTAACTTAATTAGATTATGTTTAATATGTTTGATATACCCTGTATTTGGCTCCGGGAAGTGGGATGGGGGGTGGGGGGTCGGGGGAGGGTTATTGGGTTTATTTTGTAATTATTAATAAAACTTTTTAAATAATAAAAAAATAGGTAGTCCTTGACTTATAAGCACATTGGGGCCCAAAATGTATGTTGCTAATGTTTGCTAAATAATAATAGTAATAGTAATAATAGTAACAATAATAATGTTGGAAGGGAACTTGGAGGTCATCTAGTCCAACCCCCTGCTCAGGCAGGAAACTTCCAGTGTTGAAGAAGGGAGGAAGGGAGGGAAGGAGGGAGGAAGGAAGGAAGGAAGGAAAGAAGGAAAGAAAAAATAATAACAGAATAACAGACTCGGAAGGAACCTTGGAGGTCATCTAGTCCAACCCCCTGCTCAGGCAGGAAACCCTATACCATTTCGGACAAATGGCTGTCTAGTGTCTTCTTAAAAACTTCCAGTGTTGGAGCATTCACCGCTTCTGGTGGCAGGTTGTTTCACTGGTTAATTGTCCTCACTGTCAGGAAGTTTCTCTTTAGTTTTAGGTTGCTTCTCTCCTTGATCAGTTTCCATACGTTGCCTCTTCTCCTGCCTTCAGGCGCTTTGGAGAACAGCTTGACTCCCTCTTCTTTGGGGCAGCCCCTGAGATACTGGAAGACTGCTATCATGTCCCCCCTCGTCCTTCTCTTCATTAAACTAGACATCCCCAGTTCCAATCAATCAGAATAGAGCAGGAAAGGACTTTGGAGGTCATCTAGTCCAACCCCCTGCTCAGGCAGGAAACCCTATACCATTTCAGACAAATGGCTGTCCAGTCTCTTCTTAAAAACCTCCAGTGTTGGAGAATTCACAACTTCTGGAGGCAGGTTGTTCCACTGGTTAATTGTTCTAACTGTCAGGAAGTTTCTCCTTAGTTCCAGGTTGCTTCTCTCCTTGATTAGTTTCCATCCGTCGCTTCTTGTCCTGCCTTCAGGCGCTTTGGAGAATAGCTTGACACCCTCTTTTTTGCCCCATTTTGCAGCTTTTCTTGCCACTGTCGTTAAGCGAATCACTACAGTTCATAAGTTAGCCGCGCGGCTGTTTAAGTGAATCCGGCTTCATCCCCACGGACTTTTGCTTGTCCAAAGGTCGCAAAAGGGGATCACGTGACCCTGGAGACACTGGAACCGTCGTAAATACGAACCGGTTGCCAAGCGTTTGAATTGTGATCCCGCGATCGTGGGGACGCTGCAAAGGTCATAACTGTGACAAATGGTCACAAGTCACCTTTTAAAGTGCCGTTGTAACTGTGAACGGTCACTAAATGAATTGTCGTAAGTTGAGGACTGCCTGTATTAAAAAGCAGAAGTTTTTAATCAAGACTACTACCGGCATCTTTTGATTTTTGAATCCTGGGGAGTAACATAATCCTCCTCCTATAAATACAGATCGTCCTCAACTTATGATGGTTTGATTAGTGACCGTTCAGAGTTACAATGGCACTTATGACTGCTTTTCACACTTACGACTGTTGCTGCATCCCCAAGGTCACGTGATGCAAATTGGGACACTTGGCAACTGGTTCGTATTTACGACAGTCTCAGTGTCCCGGGGTCACGTGATCCCCTTTTGCGACCTTCGGCCAAGCAAAGTCAACAGGACAAAGCCGGATCCGCTTAACAACCGTGTCACTCATTTAACGACTGCAGCGATTCACTTAACAACGGTGGCTAGAAAGATCGCAAAACGGGGCAAACGTCACTTCAATGTCTTGCTTAGCAACGGAATCCTTGGGCTCCATTAGCCTCGTCCTTTGAGGACTATCTGTAGTCGTTCCTGCATAAGTTAACGCTTGGATAGGAGACCACCAAGAGATCCCAGGGTCGCACGCCAGATTGGGAAGAACGGAAAAGTAGATTTCTTCCACTTTCTGACTTAAGAACCGTGTGTGGGCCTGTCCCAGAGAAATGATCTCAACTTGATTTAACCTCTCAAATATTCAAACGCTTTCCAGATTTCCGAGCGGGTGGAATTAAAATGAGATTTAACGTCCCAGTGAGGTAAGGCAAGTCTGATTGTGCCCACGCCGGGAAGGAAAGGGCCAAGTCAGACCACCCAAAAAGTCTGGGGCAGAGTCACGATTCTTCCCTCTCCCGGCATGGCGATATTCCTTGCTCAGCCTTGCGAGAGAGAGTCATAGCTGCACCAGCAAGCAAGCCAAGCTACGTGCAAAGAGAAAAAAAGGCTCTATCTCTGACCTCTCCCCCCCCACAATTGACTAGAATTGGGTATGTCTAGTTTAAAGAAGAGAAGGACGAGGGGGGACAGGATAGCAGTCTTCTAGTATCTCAGGGGCTGCCCCAAAGAAGAGGGAGTCAAGCTGTTCTCCAAAGCATCTGAAGGCAGGACAAGAAGCAACGGATGGAAACTAACCAAAGAGAGAAGCAACCTGGAACTAAGGAGAAACTTCCTGACAGTGAGAACAATTAACCAGTGGAACAACCTGCCTCCAGAAGCGGTGAATGCTCCAACACTGGAAGTTTTTATTATTATTATTATTAAGAACCTTCAGATTATTATTTATTATTATTATTATCGATCATCGCACAGTCAGCCAGATGTTCAGACTGGATTTGGCATTTTGTCTACCTATCGAGTCCTTACCCAGGACCTGGGATAGGCAGATGTGGATGTTTGATGTTTGACAGATATCGTCGCAGGATGGAAGCAGTTCCTAATAAGGCCGCCTTTTGCAATTGACTAATAGCGAATTTGTCAATGCCAATGGTGTTCAAGTGGTGCTCCAGTTGTTTTGGGATTGCACCCAAGGCGCCTATGACTATTGGTACTACCCTTGCTTGCCTTTGCCACAGTCTTTCTATTTCTATTTGTAGGTCTTTGTATTTTGTGATTAACCACTTGCCTCCAGAAGCGGTGAATGCTCCAACCCTGGAGGTTTTTAAGAAAAGACTGGACAGGCACTAGTCTGGAATGATCTAGGGCAGAGGTAGGCAACCTTGGCTCTTTTATGACTCGCGGACCTCAACTCCCAGAATTCCTGAGCCAGCCTGGCTCAGCCTGGAAACTTCTCCCTTTCTCCTCAGCCTGGCTGGCTCAGGAATTCTGGGAGTTGAAGTCCACGAGTCATAAAAGAGCCAAGGTTGCCTACCCCTGGTATAGGGTCTCCTGCTTGAGCAGGGGGTTGGACTAGATGACCTCCAAAGGTCCCTTCCAACCCTGGTCATCTGTATTCTGTAGCCAGACGGGGTGGGGTTGCCTGTGTGTCCCAACCCCACGTAAAGTTGGCAGATCAGTGGGAATTAACAGACATTCCATCCCCTAAGATTGTCTGCTACACAAGCCTGGTTCACAAGTCCTGGCCGAGTTCCAGTGGGAAGCCCCAGAGCAGTGGATGGTGCACCTTTTAGAGACCGAGTGCCCCCAAACCGCCCCGTCCCCTGGCCCGCCCCCTTGTTCCTGCCCCTGTTCCGCCCCCGCCCACTCGCAGGGCCACCCACCACCTCCACGGCTCACCACGGATCACCCAGATGGCCCTGTAGCGCCATGGCAGCCACATCCTCCACCCGCAGCCAAAAGCATCATCTGCATGCGTCAGGGCGCGAAGGCGGTGTCTTGTCCTTGCGGCCTGGCTGCCATGTTCCTGGCTGTGCTGCCCCGTGTGGGCCGTGCCCAGGGGGCGACTCACTGGGGGGGTTGCTGTGAGGAGGGGGCTGTGGAGGGAGGCGGGGCTGGGACGACGGCGCGTGTGCCCACAGAGAGGACTCTGAGTGCCGCCTCTGGCACGCGTGCCGTAGGTTCGCCACCGCTGCCCCAGAGGGACCCAGGGATCTGGTTGTTATTTATTGACTTATTAAATTTATATGGAGCTGGAGGGGTTACGAAGGTAGGAGCCCGTTTGGACCCAACTTCACCTAAAATGAACTTGGACGTGCGTCCTGGGGGCTGTCTGAGCTTGCTGGTTTCCTTGCAGACGTTTCGTAACCTGACTAGGCAACATCAGTGTTAGAAGGATTGCAGAGTGGAGAGGAGGAGGAGGAGGAGGAGGAGGAGGAGGAGGAGGAAATAGACTGTGGGGTCCTTGGTGCTCTCTGAGCTGGGTGGTTTTCTTGCAGACATTTCATTACCCAACTGGGGTACATCATCAGTACTAGAAGGGAGGGGGGTTTGTGAGGAGGAGGAAGAGGAGGAGGAAGAAATGGACTGTGGGGTCCTTGGTGCTCTCTGAGCTTGCTTGTTTACTTGCAGACATTTCTTACCCAATTAGGGTACATCATCAGTACTAGGGGGGTTTGTGGAGAGGAGGAGGAGGAGGAGGAGGAGGAAGCAGAAGCATCCTTGGTGATCACTGAGCTGGGAGGTTTTCTTGCAGACATTTCATTACCCAACTAAGTAGCATCCCCAGTGCTGAAAGGGAGGGGGGGGGAATTCCTCAAACGACGGTCAGAAGAGGTCAAACGAAACAGGACAGGTGCTGGAGGAGCCCCCGAAGGACCCGGGTTCAAATCTACCCTCAGCCCGCCCGGAGCTGCCCATCATTGTGGAAAAGGAAGCCGAAGCGGTGGGTGCCCCATCGCTGGAGGTTTCCCAGAAGAGACTGGACCAAACCACTTGTCTGGATCTCCTGCCCCGAGCGGGGGGGGGGGGGGTCAGACTAGATGACCTCCAAGGTCCCTTCCAGCTCTGTTCTTCTGAGCGAGGGAAGGGCCGAGTGGCAAAGGGCAAGATCTGACATAGCTGAGGGGAGAAATTCAAGGCAAGGCAGCTGGCTGGATTCCTAAGGCCTGTTTTTGTGTGCGGCAACATCTTGTCCATCTTCAGATCCGATCCTGGGAAATGTGGGAATTGGTCCTTGGGTCTGCCAAGGAGTGGAGGAGCTGGAGAGGAAGTAAGGCACAAAGTGGACCCGCTTTGTTTTTCTTTGCCAGCCTTTTGCTCTTTTCCTCCTGATCTCAGAGATAACGAAGAAGGCCTGGGAACCACATATCCAAGGCTGCCAGTTGCACAATCAGCAATTTGTGGAAATATCTGCAATTTTCCCACTTGGTGTTTCCATCCCCTTGGAGGTCTCGGGGTCCTGGCGGGCCCAACGGGTAAGGTAGCCAAAGGACACCCTGCTATCGTTTCCACAAATTGGGATCTGAGACTTCCCCCCCCCCCCCCCGCTTCCTTCCCTTCCTTCTGCCGGTCGTGGGTGGCTGAGCCTCAGTGTTCTTGTCTGCAAAATGGCAGACTGTCTTGTCCAGCAGTTGGGAAGTTCAGACTCACAGTCAGCATTAAATTGGTAGTTTTGTGCAACTTATTTGCTCAGAGTTGTGCGTATTAGAGCAGGGTTTCTCAATCTTAGCAACTTTAAGAGGGGCGGACTTCCACTCCCAGAATTCCCCATCCTGCATGCTTTAAGAGGGGTGGACTTGCAATCCCAGAATCCCCCAGCCAGCCTGCTTTAAGAGGGGTGGGCTTCCACTCCCAGAATTCCCCAGCCAGCCTGCTTTAGGATAGATGGACTTCAACTCCCAGAATCCCCCAGCCAGCCTGCTTTAAGATGGGTGAACTTCCACTCCCAGAATTCCCCAGCCAGCCTGCTTTAGGATAGATGGACTTCAACTCCCAAAATCCCCCAGCCAGCCTGCTTTAAGAGGGGTGGACTTCCACTCCCAGAATTCCCCAGCCAGCCTGCTTTAAGAGGGGTGGACTTCCACTCCCAGAATCCCCTAGCCAGCCTGTTTTAAGAGGGGAGGGCTTCCACTCCCAGAATCCTCCAGCCAGCCTGCTTTAAGAGGGGTGGGCTTCCACTCCCAGAATTCCCCAGCCACCCTGCTTTAGGATAGATGGACTTCAACTCCCAGAATCCCCCAGCCAGCCTGTTTTAAGAGGTATGGACTTCAACTCCCAGAATCCCCCAGCCAGCCATGCTTTAAGAGGGGTGGATTCCCCAGACAGCCATGCTTCAAGAAGGAAGGACTTCCACTCCCAGAATTCCCCAGCCAGCATGCTTTAAGACAAGGTGGAGTTCAAATCCCAGAATCCCCCAACCAAGATGCTTAAAGATGGGTGCTTTGCTGGCTGAGGAATTCTGGGAGTGGAAGTCCACAAGTCTTAATGTCGCCAAGGTTGAGGACACCCTGCTCTAAAAACCTTTAAATTCCTTCCCCCCCCCCCTGCCCATGGCTGTAAGTCTGCAGGCCTGGCTCTTCCAAAGGAAATTTGAGCTGGAAAAAAATAAAACACAGCTTTGTGAACTCAACTCTACCTTTGGGTGGTGCGTGTTTAGGGGTGTGGACATCCGCTTTGCCTCGACACGGTGCCGGGTTCAAGGTTAAGCGTGATGGAGGAAAACCACGGGGGTCTTGCCCAGCTGCCTGTTCAAATCCAGCCCTGGGTAAAAGTGGCTTCAGTGGAACAAAGGAAATTCCTAACTCTTGGGCTTTTGCTTTGATTCGGGGGGGGGGGAAACCAGAAGTGAAGTCAAATCGGATTGACCTTGGACCCCACCCCCACCCCGCGCTCCACCCACCCCTTTGTCCTGCCCTCACCTACCCTTGGAAGGTGGCCAGGCAATGTCAGCCCAGCGCCAACTTTAGTTATGATTCATTGTATTTCTTGAAAACATTCGTCCAGTTAGTCCTCGACTTACGACGGTAATTGAGCCCCAAAATTACAGTCGTTAAGTGGTGCCGGTCATTAAGTGGCTCAACACGCAGCTTTGCCTGGTTCTTTTCTTTCTTTTTTTTTAAAAGAAAATTTTATTGATTTTTCTCGTTTTTACATTTAAAATATTTGGAAAGCAGCGTGGCGGCTGGGTTGGTCCATAATTCAATAACACACAAATCTCTTTAGTACAGATCTCAAAGTATTACATTAAATGTTTCCTCTTGGTGTTTACTGCCTCATATTTAAATTAATACGATGTTTCTTATATCGAGGAAATAAAAAATAACTTTCCTACATTTTTCAATAATTTTTAGTTTATACCAATCCTAGTTGTTTTAACATTCGGTCTTTTGAGACAATCAATGTCCTGGTTAGTTTTTCCCGATTTTTAGTTTCCCATTAATATTTCAATTCAACGTTTAATATTTATAATTTCCAAGTTTTAAATAAGCCTAATTCCCTTTATCACAATTCGTGAACTGCGCCTGTTTCTTTTCGATAGCTTTGGTTAAACAAACGTGGTCATAAAGCAGAACGCCGGGGTCGTTAAGCAGATCCGTTGTCTGCAATGGGATTTTTTTTTTTTTTTTTTGGCTTCTTTGGGCAAGAAACTGGATATAAAGGCAGGTTGGTGGCAGAGAAGCGAAATTGGGACCATATCAAAATTGGGGTGCCACAGATGGTTGTAAATTGTAAATTGCTGGCCACTGACCGAGGGCCCCAAAGAGAATCACGTGACTGCAGGTGGCCATTAAAATTTCAGATCTGTAGGTCAGCAGCCCTGGGGAGCTCCGTTGTAACTTTGAAAAGTTGCTAAGTGATTGTTTGTGAGTCAAGGACTATCTGTCCGTCTTACTGTATATCGAAATCTTGGGGACTCCCAACCCACCATTAAAACAATATCCACAACATAATGGCATACTAAGTTGGATTGGATTGGATTGGATTGGATTGGATTGGATTGGAATGGAATAGAATAGAATAGAATAGAATAGAATAGAATAGAATAGAATAGAATAGAATAGAATAGAATAGAATAGAATAGAATAGAAATTAAAACAGGAATAGAATAGAATTAAAACAGGAATAGAATAGAATAGAATAGAATAGAATAGAATAGAATAGAATAGAATAGAAATTAAAACAGGAATAGAATAGAATTAAAACAGAGAATAGAATAGAATAGAATAGAATAGAATAGAATAGAATAGAATAGAATAGAATAGAATAGAATAGAATAGAATAGAAATTAGAACAGGAATAGAATAGAATTAAAAGAGGAATAGAATATAATAGAATAGAAATTAAAACAGGAATAGAATAGAATTAGAACAGGAATAGAATAGAATAGAATAGAATAGAAGGGACCTTAGAGGTCATCTAGTCCAACCCCCTGCTCAGGCAGGAAACCCAATACAATTTCAGACAAACGGCTGTCCGGTCTCTTCTTAAAAACTATTCCAGTGTTGGAGCACTCACAACTTCTGGAGGCAAGGAGTTCCACTGGTTAATTGTTCTGTCAGGAAATTTCTTATTAGTTCTAGGTGGCTTCTCTCCTTGATTAAATCTATAGGTAGTCCTTGATTTACAATCATTTGTTTAACGACCATATAAAATTACAAGGACACTGAAAAAAGAATGTGACTAACGGACTGACGGATTTATGATTCATTGATTCAGTGAAATATTAATTCCACTTTACAAGGCCTTGGTAAGGCCACACTTGGAATACTGCATCCAGTTTTGGTCACCACGATGTAAAAAAGATGTTGAGACTCTGGAAAGAGTACAGAGAAGAGCAACAAAGATGGTTAGGGGACTGGAGGCTAAAATATTTAAGGAACGGTTGCTGGAATTGGGTCTGTCTAGTTTAATGAAGAGAAGGACAAGGGGGGACATGATAGCAGCCTTCCAGTATCTCAGGGGCTGCCCCAAAGAAGAGGGAGTCAAGCTATTCTCCAAAGCCCCTGAAGGCAGGACAAGAAGCAACGGATGGAAACTAATCAAGGAGAGAAGCAACCTGGAACTAAGGAGAAATTTCCTGACAGTGAGAACAATTAACCAGTGGAACAGCCTGCCTCCAGAAGCGGTGAATGCTCCAACAATGGAAGTTTCTAAGAAGAGACTGGACAGCCATTTGTCCGAAATGGTCTAGGGTTCCTGCCTGAGCAGGGGTTGGACTAGATGACCTTCCAACTTTATTATTATTATTATTATTATTGATTGATTGATTGATTGATTGATTGATTGATTGGCTGCCCATCTTAGCACCCGACAACTCTGGCCGGCTATGACCATTTTTCATACTTACGACCGTTGCAGTGTCCCGGGGGGGTGTCACGTGATCCCCTTTTGCGGCCTTCTGACAGGCAAAGTCAATGAAGCCAGATTCACTTAGCAACCGTGTGACTCATTTAACGACTGCAGTGATTCACTTAACGGTGGCAGGAAAGGTCCTACAATGGGGCCAAACTCACTTAACAAATGTCTCGCTTAATGATGAGAATTTTAGGCTCAGTTGAGGTCGTAAGTCAAGAACTACGCATATTAGAGCAGAGGTCTTCAAACTTGGCCCTTTTATGACTGGTGAATTTCTGGGAGTTGAAGTCCACCAGTCCTCAAAGGGCCAAGTTGGAAGACCCCTGTCTTAAAGCCTCCTGGCTGAGGAATTCTGGGAGTTGAAGTCCACAAGTCATCAAAGGGCCAAGTTGGAAGACCCCTGTCTTAAAGCCTCCTGGCTGAGGAATTCTGGGAGTTGAAGTCCACAAGTCATCAAAGGGCCAAGTTGGAAGACCCCTGTCTTAAAGCCTCCTGGCTGAGGAATTCTGGGAGTTGAAGTCCACCAGTCATCAAAGGGCCAAGCTGGAAGACTCCTATCTTAAAGCATCCTGGCTGAGGAATTCTGGGAGTTGAAGTCCACCAGTCATCAAAGGGCCAAGTTGGAAGACCCCTGTATTAGAGCCATAAACATTAAAAAACCTGGCATCAAAATTAAGCTAAACACACAAACCATGGTTAAATGGTTTGGTTCCTTGCTTTGCAAGGATGTAGCCCCAGAAGAGCAATGTGATTGGGTGATATAAGAATCAAAAGAGCCATGTCCAGGAGCAGTCTACCTCGCAGGTTCAGATTTCGGAGGCCCCCTTTTAAAAACATCCAGCCTAAGAAGCTCAACTTCTCTCTTCTCTCTCCGCCTCCCCCCGAATCCTGGTTTTATTTATTCAGACTTTTTTATCAAGGCAGAGAATGTCCCCTTGTCATCCGTTGCCGCTTTGCTATCTGGATGACCTTCTAAGGAGAAAATTCACACAAACACATAAAAACAGCCCCATTTCTGTGGCTTTTGTGCGTTGCTGCCGTCGCCTCCATCCGCCGAGCTGGGAGTTTCTCCTTCACGTTGCAGACATAACATTTGTTACAGACATTGAGGAGAGCAAATGGGCCTGGCAGAAATCAGGGTGGGGTTTTTTTGTGCATAATGTACTAAAATGCCATTTTTAAAAACTTGGCAACTTTAAGATGGGTGGATTTCCACGCTTAAAATCCCTCAGGCTGCAGGCTTTAGGAGGGGTGGGCTTCCACTCCCAGAATCCCCCAGCCAGCCTGCTTTAAGAGGGATGGGCTTCCATTCCCAGAATCCCCCAGCCTGCCTGCTTTAAGAGGGGTGGACTTCCACTCCCAGAATCCCCCAGCCTGCATGCTTTAAGAGGGATGGGCTTCCACTCCCAGAATCCCCCAGCCAGCCATGCTTTAAGAGGGGTGGACTTCCACTCCCAGAATTCCCCGGCCAGCAGTCTTTAAGAGGGGTGGGCTTCCACTCCCAGAATCCCCCAGCCAGCCTGCTTTAAGAGGGGTGGACTTCCACTCCCAGAATCCCCCAGCCAGCCTGCTTTAAGAGGGGTGGGCTTCCACTCCCAGAATCCCCCCACCAGCAATGGAATGTTGGGAGTTGAAGTCCCCCCATCTTAAAAGTTGCCAAGATTGAAAAACATTGCCCTAAAATCTTGGGGGGGGGGGAGTAAATAAACCGCAGGGACAGCAGCAACACATCCGACGACTCCAGCCGGGATTCGGGCGGAAAACGGCTTAGGCTGAACTTCCATTTATTCCGAATAAATCCTCTTTTATATCAAGATTGCCTTTATTCTTTCAGGTACACCCTCCTGGAGACCTCAGCTGTTGCTTGGGCTCCTTTCCCAGTTTTTTTTTGTGTGTGTGTGTGTTGCATTTTTGTGTGCAGGAAATACCTTTCCTTGATGTGACTCAGCCCGCCCTGGGCTAGCGGTGGAGGACTTGCAAACTCACTTCCTTATTAAAAACAAACAAACTCCGGTTTAGAAACCCAAAGGAATTTCCCAAAGGGACAGGAATCTGAACCCCTTTGACCCTCCCATGGCGCAGAGCAGGGGTTCTCAACCTCGGCAACTTTTAAGACTTGTGGACTTCAACTCCCAGAATTCCTCGTTGCTAAGGTTGAGAACCCCTGGCGTAGAGAGTCCACGACGTATGACCGCATCTTCCTCCAAAATGTCTGCATTCGTTGCGTTTGGCCCCGCCTTACGACCTTTTCCTGCTGCGGTTGTTAAACGAATCATCACAGAAAACAAGATCCGCTTAACGACCGCGGGACTAACCTGTTAGTCACGCGGTCGTTAAGTGAATCTTGTTTTCCCCCGTTGACGTGGTTTCTCAGAAGGTCGCAAAAGGGGATCGTGTGATACACACACACGGGGACGCTGCAACCGTCATAAATACGAGTCAGTGGCCAAGCGGATGGATTTTGATCACGTGACCCTGGGGATGCTGCAACGGTCGTAACTGTGAAATGAGGTCCTAAGTCATTTTTTTTTCAATGCCGTTGTAACTTTGAAGGGTCACTAAACAAAGTGTTGTTAAGTCGAGGACTAAGCCATGGGCTGCGTATTAGGACCTAACCTCTGTAGCCAGGAGTGTCTTTCCTTTGAAAGCGTGCAAAAGTTTTCTTCCACGGACCGAGTCGTTTTTCGCATTCACAACATTCACCGCTTCTGGAGGCAGGCTGTTCCACTGGTTAATTGTTCTAACTGTCAGGAAGTTTCTCCTTAGTTCTCAGTTGCTTCTCTCCTTGATGAGTTTCCATCCGTTGCTTCTTGTCCTGCCTTCAGGCCCTTTGGAGAAGAGCTTGACTCCCTCTTTCTTTGGGGCAGCCCCTGAGAATCTGGAAGACTGCTATCATGTCCCCCCTCATCCTTCTCTTCGTTAAACTAGACTTACCTCTCAGCACCTTTTTTACATCGTGGTGACCAAAACTGGATGCAGTATTCCAAGTGTGGCCTTACCAAGGCCTTGTAAAGTGGTATTAATACTTCACCAGATCTTGATTCTATCCCTCTGTTAATGCAGCCCAGCACTGTGTTGGCCTTTTTGCAGCTGCAGCACACGGCTGGCTCCTATTTAAGGGATCGTCCACTAGGACTCCGAGGTCCCTCTCACAGTTGCTACTATTGAGCAAGGTACTCCCTACTATACCTGTACATTTGGTTTTTCTTGCCTAAATGTAGAACCTTGCTTTTTTCACCCTTGAATTTCATTTTGTTAGATAGCGCCCAGTGTTCAAGTCTGTCCAGATCCTCCTGTATTTATTGTTTGGGGGGGAATCAAAGGATGATGTTCTCTGGGCACCCTTTGTCATAAGTTTAGGGGTGCGGAGAGTGAATTACAGATAATCCTCGACTTACGACCAAATTTGAGACCGGGATTTCGTTCATTAAACATAGAGGCGGTCATAGATGACCTCCAAGGTCCCTTCCAACATCATCATCATCATCATCATCATTATTATTATTATATATTATTATTATTATTATTATTATTGGTGTGTCTGATTTTATGGCACTTTTTGGCCGTGGTTGTTAAGTGAGTCACTGCATTGTTAAGTGAATCGTGTGGTTGTTAAGTGAATCCAGCTTCCCCTATTGACTTTGCTGGTCAGAAGCTGGCTGGGCAGGTCGCAAATGGCGATCCCGTGACCCCGGAGGACGCTGCAACCGTCCTAAGTGTATGTCAGTTTCCAAGCCACCCAAGGTTGATCCCGTGACCCTGGTTGTAAGCGTGAGTCCTGGTTGGTTAGTCTCTTTTTTCAGTGCCGATGTAACTTGGAGTGGTCGCTAAATGAATCGTCGTAAGTCGAGGACTACCTGAGTCTAGGTGGAGGTGCTCCTTTGCAAGCTCTGGGAGTTGAAGTCTGCCCGTCTTAAACTTGCCAAGCTGTTTCCTTGCTTTGCTTTTTGGAACCATACTCAGAATATATATATATTATATATATATATATATTTAGGTTGCTAACAAAGAATAAAGAGAGAATGGTATAGCTATTTCGAGTTCCTTTAACTCTCTTCAGCCAAACTTACTCTTCTGAGATTCGAACCTGGGCTATCTGCATGTTAGGTAGTTGTTATAACCTCTAAGCCACAGGCTCTCCTCACTTTGTCAGCTGTATCAGGAGAGAGAGACAGGGGGAGGAGATTTTTACCTTGAATGAACACCCTGTCAACATATATATATGTTTAGAATACTCTCCCTTCCACAGGTAGCCCTTGATTGACCGCCACAATTGAGCCCAGATGTTTGGTGGCCAGGTGTTGTAGTGGTCAGTCGCCATAAGTCGATTTTTACAGTAGCCGTTAAGCGAGTCACTTCAATTGTGAAACGTGGTCATCAGTCTGAATCCAGCTTATCCAAGGAAGGAAGGAAAAAAATGGGGAAGGGAGGGAGGGAGAGAAATTGAAAAGGAAGAGGGGAAAAGGAAAGGAAAAGGGGAAAAAGGAAGAGAAGAGAAGGAAGAGGGAGAAAAGAAGAGGAGGAAAGGGAAGGAAAGAAAGGGGAAAAGGAAAGGAAGAGGGGAAAGGGAAGGAAAAGGGGGAAAAGAAAGAAAGAAAGAAAGAAAGAAAGAAAGGGGGAAAGGTAAGGGAAGGGAAGGAAGAGGGGAAAAGGAAAGGAAAGGGGGAAAAGAAAAGGAAGAGGGGAAAAGGAAAGGAACAGGGGAAAAGGAAAGGGAAGGGAAGGAAGTGGGGAAAGGGAAAGGAAAGAAAGAAAGAGGGGAAATGGGAAGGGAAGGAAAGGAAAGGGGGAAAGGAAGGGGAAAGGAAAGAAAGAAGAAAAAGAAAGAAAGAAAGGGAAAAGGGAAGGAAAAGAAAGGAAAGGAAAGGAAGAGGGGAAAAGGGAAGGGAAGAAAGAAAAGAAAGAAAGAAAGAAAGAAAGAAAGAAAGAAAAAGAGGAAAAGGAAGGAAGAGGGAGGAAGGGAAGGAAGGGGAAGCAAAGGAGGAAAAATGGGAAAGTGAAAAAGGTGAGAAGGAGGGACGTGTTACCTAGTGGTTAGGTGGCCATTGTGCACTGAGCAAATTCAATTGGGGATGGTGTTGCTCTGAGTCCCTCCACAGTTCCCATAGTCTCTGCTGCTCTCTCTCTCTATGCGTGTGAGTGCATTTGTGTGGGTCTCTCTCCGCAACCTAGTTCAGGCCGCCCTGTTTGGAATCAGCCCGTCCAGAGAAGAGGGAGTCATGATTAATCTCCTGGCCAGGAGGCCCCGGGAGGAAGGGAAAGGAATTTCGCTCTGCTTGGCCTCCACGCCTGGAGCAGGGTAGCCCCAAGCGAGGGTCTCGGGCAGGGTTGGGGGGGCGCCGAGCTGTTAGCAAGACTCATCCCCTCTTCTTTTTTTCCCCCCACCTCTTAATTTAACTTAAATCCAAAATCGACTTACGGGGACTTAGGACTGCGACATAATAAAAATAAAAAAGTCGGAAGGGACTTTGGAGGTCATCTAGTCCAACCCCCTGCTCAGGCAGGAGACCCTAGGCAACCTTCTATGACTTGTGGACTTCAGCGTGGCTGGCTCAGGAATTCTGGGAGTTGAAGTCCACAAGTCATAAAAGAGCCAAGGTTCCCCCACCCCTGCCCTAGACCATTTGAGACAAGGGACTGTCCAGTCTCTTCTTGAAAACCTCCAGTGATGAAACACCCACAACGTCTGGTGGCAAGTTGTTCCACTGGATAATTGTCCTCACTGTTAGGAAGCTTCTCCTTAATTTCAGGTTGCTTCTTTCCTTGGTTAGTTTCCTTCCTTCCTTCCTTCCTTCCTTCCTTCCTTCCTTCCTTCCTTCCTTCCTTCCTTCCTTCCTTCCTTCCTTCCTTCCTTCCTTCCTTCCTTCGAATAGAATAGAATAGAAAATAGAATAGAAAATAGAATAGAAAATAGAATAGAGAATAGAATAGAGAATAGAACAGAATATGGAATAGAACAGAAAATATGGAATGGAAATAGAAATAGAAATAGAAATAGAATAGAATAGAATAGAATAGAATAGAACAGAATAGAATAGAATAGAATAGAATAGAATAGAATAGAATAGAATAGAATAGAATATGTAATGGAGAATAGAATAGAATAGGAATAGGAATAGAATAGAATAGAATAGGAAGCGACCTTGGAGGTCATCTAGTCCAGGGCTTTTCAACCTTTTCACCCACTGTACCACTTTTAGGATATAGCAATATCCGAGGACCACCAGTCGCCTAGCAAGGTGTCAAAAACTTGATGACCCCCCCCAAAAAAGGAAAAAAGTGATAAAGTACAGGTAATCCTCGACTTATAACAGTTCGCTTAGTGACTGTTCGAAGTTACAATGGCACTGAAAAAAGTGCCCCCCAAGCAACAGCCCAGCAAGACGCCTGCCCGCCCAGCCGTGCTCTTCCTCCTGTCCGAGGTTTTCATTGTTGTGAGCCTTTCTGTTGAGGATTGGCAGTGGGGGTGGGGTGGGGGGTGTTTGGTTTTTATTCCCCCCGTCTGCTGGGTGGTTGCAGCAAGTTTTGGTCCCTTCACATGACCCTGGGACACTGTGACCGTCATAAATATGAATCGGTTGCCAAGCATCTGAATGTAAATCACAAGACCCTGGAGAGGCTGCAACATTCCAGCTGATCGGGCTCAGCAGAAGCACCAGGATCAGTGCTGAGCTCCAGCTGGATCCTGGCGCTGATCCTGGCGCTTCCGCTGAGCCCTGACAGCCCCGAAGAAGCGCCGATCAGCTGGAAAGCGGCACTGATCCTGGCGCTTCCGCTGAGCCCTGACAGCCCTGCAGCTCCAGCCGTCTCTCACTCAGGCTTGTGCGGTGCTGCCCCCGGTTCAGCTCATTCCCCTCCCTCGCTACCCCCTTTTCTAGGATGGTCGCGTACCACCTGCCAGGGGCAATGGACCACAGGTGGTACCCGGACCACGGGTTGAAATGCCCTGCTCTACGTCATTTCAGAGAAATGGCTGTCCAGTCTTTTCTTTAAAAACCTGTAGTGTTGGGAGCACCCACAACTTCTGGAGGCAAGGAGTTCCACTGGTTAATTTTTTCCAAATGTGAGGAAATTTCTTCTTAGCTCTGGGTTGCTTTTCTCCTTGATGAGTTTCCATCCGTTGCTTCTTGACTTTGCCTTCAGGCGCTTTTGAAAATAAGTTGAACCCCCTCCTCTTCTTTGGGGCAGCCCCTCAAACACTGGAAGACTGCTATCGTGTCCCCCCCTGGTCATTCTCTTCATCAAACTAATAATAATAATAATAGTGATAATGATAATAATAATAAGAAGAAGAACAACAACAATAAAGTTGGAAGGGACCTTTGAGGTCATCTAGTCCAACCCATTGCTCAGGCAGGAAACCCTACACCATTTTGGACAAATGGCTGTCCAGTCTATTCTTAAAAACTTCCAGTGTTGGAGCATTCACCGCTTCTGGAGGCAGGTTGTTCCACTGGTTAATTCTTCTCACTGTCAGGAAATTCCTCCTCAGTTCTAGGTTGCTTCTCTCCTTGGTGCAGTGGTTCTCCACCTGTGGGTCGGGACCCCATTTGGGGTTGAACGACCATTTCACGGGGGTCGCCAAACAACGCAGTCCGCCATTTTTTTCCCCCTCTTCCTTAGCTGTGCTACTCCCTTTTATTCTGTTGGCTTTTGAAAGCCAATAGAAGAGACTCTCTTGAATAGAGTCTAATTCTATTGGCTTTCCAAAGCCAATAGGAATTGTCCAGGCTGTCTCTGCCCTGCTGAGCCCGCCAAAAGTCCCAGTCTGCAAACGGTGCTGCACCAGTTGAGTAGTCCTCGACTTACGACCGGTTGAGTAGTCCTCGACTTATGACCGGTTGGGAGTCGCAGCATTAAAAAGGTTGAGAACCACTGCCTTGGTTAGTTTCCATCCATTGCTTCCTGTCCTGCCTTCCGGCGCTTTGGAGAAGAGCTTGACTCCCTCTTCTTTGGGGCAGCCCCTGAGATATTGGAATCCTGCTTTCCTGGGCATTTATTTATTTATTTATTTATTTATTTATGAGACTTATATACCGCTTTAAGTGCAAGCACTCTCTAAGCGGTGTACACCAGTAAGCAATGTATATATATATTTACATTGCCCCCAACAATCTGGGTCCTCATTTTACCTACCCCAGAAGGATGGAAGGCTGAGTCAACCTTGAGCCGGTGAGATTTGAACCGCTGACCTGCTGAACACAGTCAGCTAAAGTGGCCTGCAGTACTGCACTCTAATTGCTGCGCCACCTCGGCTCGTATATTTAGCCTGAGTCCTCGCCTCTTTTTCCACCACCACCCCCGTTGCTATCTCGATCTCGTTTCCCAGGTTGCAAAACATGCCTGCCAGGTTGCACACGGGCGCCGACATTCCTGGTAGGCAACGAACGTCTCCAGCCGTGACTTGCATCCTTTTTTTGGGCAAAATTCCCAGAGGGGGAATCACCCTGTCGTCTGGTTCGCTCCCGGGAAAGTTTCCTTCCAAGAAACGAGGCAGAATTGATCTCCGTTCCCCTTTCGGGAACGGAGGAGGACAGCCCTTTCCAAACTTCCACAAAAATTTCCATTCTGCTTCCACTCCAGCGACCTCTTATCCATGCGGTCCTCGACTTATTAACGACCGCAGCAACGGGAGTCCTACATCTCTGTGGCTGAATGAGCCTTAACTGAACCTTGCCCCATCTTGGCCGACCTTTCTTGCTGCCGTCGTTCAGCGAGACACTGCCGTTCTTCAGTTAGCGACACGGTGGTTAAGCGAATCCAGTTTTCCCCCCCCCGTTGACTTTCCTGGTCAGAAGGTCGTAAAAGTGGATCGCGTGATACCCCACCACCCCCCGGGACGCCACGACTGTCGTAAATATGAACCAGTTGTCCTGCGACTGAATTTTGATTACGTGACCATGGGGATAATAATAATAATAATAATAATAATAATAATAATAATAATAAATACAAAGACCTACAAATAGAAATAGAAAGACTGTGGCAAAAGCAAGCAAGGGTAGTACCAATAGTCATAGGCTCCTTGGGTGCAATCCCAAAACAACTGGAGCACCACTTGAAGACCATTGGCATTGACAAATTCGCTATTCGTCAATTGCAAAAGGTGGCCTTGCTAGGAACTGCTTCCATCCTGCGACGAGATCTGTAATACCATCAAACATCCACATCTGCCTATCCCAGGTCCTGGGTAAGGACTCGATAGGTAGACAAAATGCCAAATCCAGTCTGAACATCTGGCTGACTGTGCGATGATTGGTAATAATAATAATAATAATAATAATAATAATAATAATAATAATAATAATAATAATAATAATCTGGCTGACTGTGCGATGACCCATAATAATAATAAAAAGTTGGAAGGGACCTTGGAGGTCATCTAGTCCAACCCCCTGCTCAGGCAAGAAACCGTATACTATTTCAGACAAATGGCTGTCCAGTCTCTTCTTAAAAACCTCCAGTGTTGGAGCATTCACCGCTTCTGGAGGCAGGTTGTTCCACTGGTTAATTGTTCTCACTGTCAGGAAGTTTCTCCTTAGTTCTAGGTTGCTTCTCTCCTTGATTAGTTTCCACCCATTGCTTCTTGTCCTGCCTTCAGGCGCTTTGGAGAATAGCTTGACTCCCTCTTCTTTGGGGCAGCCCCTAAGATACTGGAAGGCTGCTATCCTGTCCCCCCTCGTCCTTCTCTTCATTAAACTAGACATTCCCAATTTTAGCAACCGTTCCTTATATGTTTTAGCCTCCAGTCCCCTAATCATCTTTGTTGCTCTTCTCTGCACTCTTTCTAGAGTCTCAACATCTTTTTTACATCGTGGTGACCAAAACTGGATGCCGTATTCCAAGTGTGGCCTTACCAAGGCATTGTAACCCATCACTGTGAAAAAAGGTCACAGGTCATTTTTTGCACAGCACCGTCGTAACTTGGAACGGTTACTAAACGGACTGTTGTAAGTCGAGGACTCTCTGTCTTTGCTAGCTTTTATTTATTATTTGCTGATTAAATTTGTTTCCTGCCCGTCTCGGATCCAGCGGCTTCTGGACAGCTTATAACATAGACTTGGGGTGGGGTGGGGGTCTTCCCCTCCCACCTCCAATTTTTCTCATCTTCCCTGTCTTGTTTGCCATTCTCTCTACCCCCCACCCACCCACCCACTTTCTTGGGGGTCCCAAAATTTAAAAATTGCAGGGTACAAGACAATCCAAAAACAATTTTAAGCAATGTTAACCATAGAATGTTTTTTTTGTTGACTCAGGGCGAAATGTTCTTGGTGGTGTGTAACCTGAGAGTAAGTCTCCTCGATGCAACTTCCTCTGAGTAACAGCGTCTGGGATTTCCCCCCCCCCCAAAAAAAAATTGTTGTTAGAAGAGAGTCAGGATGATGGGGGTGAAGGGTGTCTGGTTATCTCAGAAAGCACATCGTGGCTTCTGCGGTTTTGAAAAGACGTTTTCCTGATTTTGTTCAGGGCTGTTTGTTTATTTTGTAAAGTTGGCTGAATTAGCTGTACAGTTGGCTTAGGTGAGCCCAGGCTGAATTTAAACATAATTTGCAATCCTTTGGGTTTGGGTCCACCCAAAGTCAGCGTTTTTCCACAATTTGAAGAGGGGTGGACTTCCACTCCCAGAATTCCCCAGCCAGCTATGCTTTAAGAGGGGTGGACTTCCACTCCCAGAATTCCCCAGCAGCCTGCTTTAAGAGGGGTGGGCTTCCACTCCCAGAATCCCCCAGCCAGCATGCTTTAAGAGGGGTGGACTTCATCTCCCAGAATCCCCCAGCCATGATGCTTTAAGAGGGGTGGACTTCCACTCCCAGAATTCCCCAGCCAGCCTGCTTTAAGAGGGGTGGGCTTTCACTCCCAGAATTCTCCAGGCAGCATGCTTTAAGTTAGGTGGGCTTCCGTTCCCAGAATCCCCCAGCCAGCATGCCAAAGGCTGAGAAACACTGCAGTAAGGTATGTAGTAATAGAAAGTAGTTAATCTAATTTTAACTCTGCTAAGATTACCAACATACTGAAAGCAATCTTTTTCAAACTTGGTATCTTTAACTTAATGCTGGGGCGAGGAGGGGGGATTCTGGGAGTTGAAGTCCACCCATTTTCAGGTTGTGAGATTTGGGGGGCAAAAATACCTGCACTAAGTAAGCACATACCCCCAAGATTGTACACCACCTAAATTATTCCTCTTCATTCAATAATAATAATAATAATAATAATAATAATAATAATAATAACAACAACAACAATAAGTTGGAAGGGACCTTGGAGGTCATCTAGTCCAACCCCTTTGATTCCTGGATCGATCGGATGTTGTTTTCTTTGCAATTCAGCCCGATTTAGTTTTTTCCCTAATCAAAATGGGTTTAAAAGATTTATTTATTTTTCTTATAAATGTTTTATTGATTTTCTAATTTTACATTTAAGTATTCAAAAAGCAACGTGGCGGCTAGGCCAATCGATAATACAATAACATATAAAAATCTCAAGCTACTACATCAAATTTTCCCCTCTCTTTTCCCCTCCTGTCTAAACTAATACAATTCTTATTAAATCAATTAAATAAAAATGACAGTCTTACATTTATCAAATAATTTTTGGCTCTTGCACACATCCTTATTATTTTAACGTTCAGTCTTTATATAGACGATCAATGTCCTCATTTCCCCCCCCCCAATTTTTTAATTGCCCATTAATGCTTAACTTTAACATTTAGTATTTATAACTTCCAAGTTTTAAGGAACCAAAGTTCCCGTTATCACAATTCATCACAAAATCTAATATTCAGAACACATATCTTATCTATTTGGATCCATTCTGTTTCTCACCATCTTATATCAACTAATTGGTAACACAGTGTCACATTCTTATTTTCTGTTGATTTCCAAACATCTTAAATTTAGTAAATACGCGGGTTTAAAAGATTGAATCTGGAGCTTCGCTCTTTTCTAATCTCAAAAAGCTTTTTCCCCTTTGAAGTCCATCCAGTTTCAACTTTCATCTTCAAGCAAAATCGGAGCCTTAGGGATTAAAAGCAAAAACAAAAACAAATAAACCCACCGGCTATTCGGTCATTTTTATCTGACGGTGACCCTTTATATTTTCTGCAAAGTTTCGCTTTGGCTGGAAAAGTCCATTATTTCTTATTTTTCTCCCAACCATCTCTTTACCTGACTAATGCAGGAAGATCTGAACCCGCACCCCAGGAACCAAGCCGCAGAACCTCCACGTTCAGGAGCAGCCTAGCTGCACGGCCAATATCCACATCAGTGGAAAGCTAGAAGGCCTTTTTCCCTTAGGGCAGCAGTTCTCGACCTGTGGGGTCGGGACCCCATTTGGGGTCGAACGACCATTTCACGGGGGTCGCCAAACAACGCAGTCCGCCATTTTTCCCCCCTTTTCCTTAGCTGTGCTACTCCCCCCTTTTATTCTATTGGCTTTTGAAAGCCAATGGAATAGACTCTCTTGAACAGAGTCTAATTCTATTGGCTTTCCAAAGCCAATAGGAATTGTCCAGGCTGTCTCTGCCCTGCTGAGCCTGCCAAAAGTCCCATTCTGCAAACGGTGCTGCACCGGTTGAGTAGTCCTCGACTTACGACCGGTTGAGTAATCCTCAACTTACAACCGGTTGGGGTCGCGGTATTAAAAAGGTTGAGAACCACTGCCTTAGGGGCTGGTTGGCTTTGCAGACTTCTCGACATCTTTTCTTGGTGCAGAATCCTTGCTAGCCGCTCGTGCCTCTGGAAAGCACCAAAACAGGGCCCGGCGCCCCCCAGACAAGGTGGACCGATTCTTCAGCGCCTCTCCCAGCACGCACAGCCTTTGGGGATGGAGGGAGGGGGAGGATGGGAGTTGCAATCTCGACACAGCCGGAGGGAGCCAGAACTGGACTGGGGAATGCAACCCTGCCTGCAAAACCAAGAAAGCCGCATCCCGATTTAACCCAAATTTGCAATCCCCCCACCTCCCCCGGGGACCGTCCAGCCTGACATTCCTGGCTAGTTTTGGACTGGGGGGGGGAAGCTGGGAGGAGGCTGGGAAGCCAGTTTGCAGGGTGGGATGCGAAGATTTGATCCAGAAGATTTGATCCAGACGCAGAAACCTGTCGGAGCAGTGGAGACCCCCCCCCTCGGGGCCAAGTCAGTTTCCCCTTGCCTGGGGGGGGGTCTCCTACCAGCCCCTCTCTGCCAAGGAGACAGGAAAACACAGCCGGGTGTTGCTTTGGGTCCCTCTTTGTGTTGTTTTGTGACTCATCCGAACGCACATCGAGACGGAGACTCTGTGCTGCTCCGTCTGGCTCTTCCCGAGCGGCTGGTCCAGATGATAATAATAATAATAATAATAATAAAAAAGCAAGCAAGGGTAGTACCAATAGTCATAGGCTCCTTAGGTGCAATCCCAAAACAACTGGAGCACCACTTGAACACCATTGGCATTGACAAATTAACAAATTCGCCATGAGTCAATTGCAAAAGGCGGCCTTACTAGCAACTGCTTCCATCCTGCGACGATATCTGTAATACCATCAAACATCCACATCTGCCTATCCCAGGTCCTGGGTAAGGACTCGATAGGTCAGTGTTTCTCAACCTTGACCGTTTTAAGGCATGTGGACTTCAACTCCCAGAATTCCACAGCCAGCAATGCTGGCTGTTGAATTCTGGGAGTTGAGGTCCACATGCCTTTAAACGGTCAAGGTTGAGAAACACTGCGATAGGTAGACAAAATGCCAAATCCAGTCTGAACATCTGGCTGACTGTGCAATGATCAATAATAATAATAATGTTGGAAGGGACCTTGGAGGTCATCCAGTCCAACCCCCTGCTCAGGCAGGAAACCCTACACCATTACAGACAAGTGACTGTCCAGTCTCTTCTTAAAAACCTCCAGTGTTGGAGCATTGACCGCTTCTGGAGGCAAGGAGTTCCACTGGTTAATTGTTCTCACTGTCAGGAAATTCCTCCTTAGTTCTAGGTTGCTTCTCTCCTTGATTAGATGTTGAAAGGTTGGAGAACTTCCCGCAGGGAGTCCTCGACTTAACGACCACAATCGCGCTCAGCAGTTCTCTGGCTCAGCAAGACGTTGGTGAAGTGAGCCTCGCCCCCGTTTTCTGGCCACGGTGGCGGAGTGAAGGGCTGAGGTTGTTAAGTGGGAAACACGGTCGTTAAGTGGATCTGGCTTCTCCCCGCTAACTTTGCTGGTCAGAAGGTTGCGAAAGGGGATCACGTGACACGCATGTGCACGCGCGCGCGCACACACACGCACGGGGTGCTGCGACCGTCCTAAATATGAGTCAGCAGCCCAGGGTCTGAATTTTGATCAGGTGGCTACAGGGAAGCTGCGACAGTCGTAAGTGTGAAAAAATGGTCGTAAGTCACTTTTTTCAGTGCCGTTGTAACTCTGAACGGTCGTTAAACGAATTGTTGTAAGTCAAGGGCTGCCTGAGTACCCTCCCCCAAAAAGTCTAAGCAATTTCTTTCTTTCTTTCTTTCTTTCTTTCTTTCTTTCTTTCTTTCTTTCTTTCTTTCTTTCTTTTTCTTTCTTTCTTTCTTTTTCCTTCCTTCCTTCCTTCCTTCCTTCCTTCTCTTTCTTCTTTCTCTCCTTCCTTCCTTCTTTCTTTCCTCCCTGCCTCCCTCTTTTCCTTCCTTCCTTGATTCCTTATTTCTTTCTTTCGTTCGTTCTTTCTTTTTTCTTTCTCCTTCCTTCCTTCTTTCCTTTTTCTTACTTTCTGTCTTTCTTTCTGTCTTTCTTTTCCTTCCTTCTTTCTCTTTCTTTCATTCTTTCTTTCCTTTGTGCTCCCTCTTTTCTTTCTTTCTTTCTCCTTCCTCCCTTCCTTCCTTCCTTCCTTCCACTTTCTCCTTCCTTCCTTCCTTCCTTCCTTCCTTCATTGATTCATTCCTTTGTATCCCACCCCTGCACAAGTAGTCCTTTCCTTATGGACAGAGCTGCAGTGAGCAGAAGGCCCCTCTGGGATTTTATGTTTTATGAAATGGGGCAACCTCCCACTTAACAACTGTCTCGCCTAGCGACAGAAATGTTGGGCTTAATTGTGGTCGTAAGTCAAGAACGACCTGTAAGTAAGCAAGCAAGCAAGTCAAATGCAGGGCCAGCAAGAAAGCTAGACAGCTGACTAGATGACCTCCAAGGCCCCTTCCAACTATTATTATTATTATGGATCATCGCACAGTCAGCCAGATGTTCAGACTGGATTTGGCATTTTGTCTACCTATCGAGTCCTTACCCAGGACCTGGGATAGGCAGATGTGGATGTTTGATGGTATTACAGGTATCGTCGCAGGATGGAAGCAGTTCCTAATAAGGCCACCTTTTGCAATTGACTAATAGCGAATTTGTCAATGCCAATGGTGTTCAAGTGGTGCTCCAGTTGTTTTGGGATTGCACCCAAGGTGCCTATGACTACTGGTACTACCCTTGCTTGCTTTTGCCAGTCTTTCTATTTCTATTTGTAGGTCTTTGTATTTTGTTATCTTCTCCAGTTCTTTCTCGTCTATTCTGCCATCTCCAGGCACTGCCACGTCCACTATCCAGACTTTTTTGTCTTTCTTATCGACAATTGTTAAGTGTGGGGTGTTATGTTGCAGGTGCTTGTCTGTTTGAATTCTGAAGTCCCAGAGCAGTTTAATTTTATCATTTTCTATGACTTTCTCTATTTTATGATCCCACCAGTTTTTGCTTACAGGCAAATGATATTTTTTGCAGATCTTCCAATGCACCATTGTTGCTACTTTGTCATGCCGCAGCTTGTAGTCAGTCTGTGCAATCTTCTTGCAACAGCTTACCAAGTGGTCCACTGTTTCTTCAGCTTCTTTGCATAGGCGGCACTTACTGTCTGTTGCTGTCTTCTCAATTTTGACTTTGTAT
>CM077918.1:356074748-356087248 GCA_039797435.1 Crotalus adamanteus | reverse complement strand
GGGAAGGGTATTTCTACTTTCCTTGCTTTTCTGAGAGGCTTCTGGCTTGCCAGCCGCCTCCAAAAGCAGGAATTCGTTCCCCCTGGAGGCTGACAAAACGGGGAGTAATTCTGCACCCACATTCGGCCTGCACACTGCTGCGAGGCCAGAGCACGCGGTGCAAGGCCAAGTGGTTGAGATATAATAATAATAATAATAATAATAATAAAGTTGGAAGGGGCCTTGGAGGTCATCTAGTCCAACCCCCCACTCAGGGAAGAAACCCTATCCCATCTCAGACAAATGGCTGTCCAGTCTCTTCTTAAAAACTTCCAGTCTTGGGGCACCCACAGCTTCGGGAGGCAGATTGTTAATAATAATAATAAAGTTGGAAGGGGCCTTGGAGGTCATCTAGTCCAACCCCCCACTCAGGGAGGAAACCCTATCCCATCTCAGACAAATGGCTGTCCAGTCTCTTCTTAAAAACTTCCAGTGTTGGGGCACCCACAGCTTCGGGAGGCAGATTGTTAATAATAATAATAAAGTTGGAAGGGACCTTGGAGGTCATCTAATCCAGCGCTTTTCAACCCGTGGTTCGGGTACCACCTGTGGTCCATTGGCACCTGGCAGGGGGTACGCGACCATCCTAGAAAAGGGGTAGCGAGGGAGGGGAATGGGCTGAACCGGTGGCAGCACCGCACAAGCCTGAGCGAGAGACGGCTGGAGCTGCAGGGCTGTCTGGGCTCAGCGGAAGCGCCAGGATCAGCGCTTCTTCGGGGCTGTCAGGGCTCAGAGGAAGCGCCAGGATCAGTGCCAGGCTCCAGCTGCTGAGCCCAGAAGAAGCACCAATCAGCTGGAGCTCGGCGCTGATCCTGGTGCTTCTGCTGAGCCTAGAAGAAGCGCCGATCAGCTGGAATATTGCAGCCTCTCCAGAGTCTTGTGATTTACATTCAGATGCTTGGCAACTGATTCATAGTTATGACGGTCACAGTGTCCCAGGGTCATGTGAAGGGACCAAAACCTGCTGCAACCACCCAGGAGACGGAGGGGGGAATAAAAACCAAACACCCCCCACCCCACCCCCGCTGCCAATCCTCAACAGAAATGCTCACAACAATGAAAACCTCGGACAGGAGGAAGAGCGCAGCCAGGCGGGGAGGCAGGTATCTTGCTCGGCTGTGGCTTGGGGGGCACTTTTTTCAGGGCCATTGTAACTTCAAACAGTCACTAAGCGAACTGTTGTATGTTGAGGACTACCTGTACTTTATCACTTTTTTCCTTTTTTTTTTTTTGGTCATCAAGTTTTTGACACCTTGCTAGGTGACTGGTGGTCCTCAGATGTTGCCATATCCTAAAAGTGGTAAAATGGGTGAAAAGGTTGCACATGGGGATCACTTGACCCCGAGATACTACCGCCGACGCAAATACCTCTCGGTTGACGAGCACCTGAATTTGGACTGTGGGGGTGCCGCAACGGTCATAAGTGTGAGGACTGCTCATAAGTCGCTTTTCCAGCTCTGTTGCAACTTCGAACGTTTGCTAAATGTTCATCAATGGAAGATACCCGTGTACCTGCAACTCTGCTGAACAGCCAGTTCCCACAGCAGCCGCTCGTCTCTCCCTTTTCCTCACCTTCTCATCCTTCCTCCTGTCTTCTCCTATGTTGGTTTCTTAGGACTGATCAGTTGTTCTTTGCAGCTTGTAATTAATCATGGTAACTCTGATTCCTGACTATCACTTTGTTGTTGTATGTAGGTAAGCTGAGAACTTAATGCACCGGAGACGGATTCCTTCTGTGTTTGATCTTATTTGGGCAATAAATAATTGTGTTCGGTTCTATTCTATTCTATTCTATTCTATTCTATTCTATTCTCTATTCTATTCTATGTTCTATTTTAATTCTATTTTAATTCTACTTCTACTTCTAATTCTACTTCTATTCTATTCTATATTCTATTCTGTTCTGTTCATTATTCTATTCTATTCCATATTTTCTATTCCGTTCTATGTTCCGTTCTATTCTATTCTATTCCTATTTTATTCATTATTCTATTCTATTCATTATTCTATTCATTATTCTATTTTATTCTGTTCTGTTCCGTTCCATTCTATTCCATTCCATTCTATTCTATTCTATTCTTGTTCTTATTCCATTCCATTCCATTCCATCTTCTATCCTATCCTATCCTACCCTATACATTTTCCTTATTCTATCCTATCCTATCCTATCCCTATTCCTATTCTATTCATTTTCTATTCTATTCTATTCTATTCTATTCTATTCTATTCTATTCTATTCTATTCTATTCCTGTTCTATTCCTGTTCTATTCCTGTTCCTATTCTATTCTATTCTATATTCTGAATTCTATTCTATTCTATTCTGAATTCTGTTCTGTTCTGTTCTATTCATTTTCTATTCTATTCCACTCCATTCTTCTATTCTTCAGACTTTCCTCCTAAAGAAACCCACAACAGGGTTGCCTCACCAAGCACTGCAAAATGCTCAATGCCAGCTGTCACATTATAACTGAGGAAGAGGGAAAAGTCACAAGGGAGGGGGGGTGTTCACCTCGCCTCCCTAACCGGGCCAGCTGCAGCTGTGCAATTCAGCCCGGACTCCCAGCGTGGGTGGCTGGCAAAACACCCAGAGGAGAATGCTTGCTCCTTGCTATTTCATCCCCTCCCTCTTTGCCCCCCCCCCCTCACCCCAAACAGTGCGCTCTTTGTCTTCGGCCTCGAAGCATCACAGAGTCCCTACTGTGGTTGCCTGGTGCAAGACCCCCTTTTTCCTCCCGTCTATGCTGGTCACGTTTTGTGTGTGCGGTGTGAGGTGGGGGGGGGAAGCAGGGAGGGAAGAGATTGTCCTTTTGTTCAACCAGCTCATTCTCCCCCCCCCCTCTGCGTTGCACAACAGCAGCAACACAGTGGAGTTTGAAGAGGGGTCTTCCAACTGGGGCCTTTGATGACCGGTGGCATGCTGGCTGAGGAATTCTGGGAGTTATAATAATAATAATGATAAAGTTGGAAGGGACCTCGGAGGTCATCTAGTCCAACCCCCTGCTCAGGCAGGAAACCCTACGCCATTTTGGACACATGGCTGTCCGGTCTCTTCTTAAAGACTTCCAGTGTTGGAGCATTCACCGCTTCTGGAGGCAAGCTGTTCCACTGATTAATTGTTCTCACTGTCAGGAAGTACTGGTGGACTTCAACTCCCAGAACCGCTCAGCCAGGCACGCTGGCTGAGGAATTCTGGGAGTTGAAGTCCGCAAGCAGGGGTCTTCCAACTGGGCCCTTTGATGACTGGGTGGACTTCAACTCCCAGAATTCATCAGCCCGCCTGCTTTCAGAGGGGTGGACTTCAACTCCTTCCTTTCTTCCTTCCTTCTAGATCTAGAACGTGTACTAGAACAGTGGTTCTCAACCTTCCTAATGCTGCGACCCTTTAATACAGTTCCTCATGTTGTGGTGACCCCCAACCCTCCATCCAGCTGGTGGGGGGGTATCAAAAACTTGACCCCCTCCCCCCCAAAAAGAGGAAAAAATGGGAAAGTACTAACTAGAAGCATCGTTCAGCCTCCAGACCTTTGGCGAGGGCTGCCAGACTTTGCAATGAAGCGCCTGGTCAGAATGCACCTAATGTGATTAAAAGCATCAAAGGCCCCGTTGTTTGTGGCTATTCAGTTAAAATACTGGGCTTTCCTCTTCCGTTTCTTGCAGGGGTGTGCGTGAATTACCGCATCTGTTCAAGGCTTTGCTTGATATAACAACAACAACAACAATAACAATAGCTGAGAAGGGAGCAAGGATAGGATAGGATAAGATAGAATAGAATGGAGAAGAGAATTCAGAATAGAATTAGAATTAAAATAGAACGGAATGGAATGGAATAGTAGAGTAGAGTAGAATAGAACAGAACAGAACAGAATAGAATAGAATAGAATAGAATAGAATAGAATGAAATTAGAATAGGATAGGATAGAATAGAATAGAATAGAATAGAATATATGGAATGGAATGCAGAATAGAATGGAATGGAATGGAATGGAATGGAATGGAATGGAATGTAGGATAGAATGGAATAGAATGCAGGATAGGATAGGATAGGATAGGATAGACTGCAGAATAGAATAGAGTTAGAAATAGAATAGAATAGAATAGAATTAATAGAATAGAATAGAATAGAATAGAATAGGAGTTAGAATTAATAGAATGGAATGGAATGGAGTAGAGTAGAATAGAATAGAATAGAAAATGGAAAAGAATAGAATAGAATGCAGAATGGAATGGAACAGAATAGAAAAGAGAATTGAAAATGGAATAGAATAGAATAGAATAACAGAGTTGGAAGGGACCTTGGAGGTCATCTAGTCCAACCCCCTCTCTCCAGCAGGAAACCCTATGTACCATTTCAGACGGTTGTCCAATCTCCTCTTTAAAACTTCCACTGTTGGCGCATTCACAACGTCAGCAAGCTGCAAATCCGGAACCTTAGTTTTCTCACCGTTGAATCGTATTTTGCTAGCCTCCTTAGAGATCAGTGCCGCTTGGCGAGCACCCAGCGGGCAGAGAACTACGTCTCCCCACTCTCCATCTCCACCCGTTCATCAGTTGTCGTCCTTTCTCTCCTAGGTCCACCCCCGTCCTCCAAGCGCACGGGCATCCCTGCGCCGCGGGAGCTGCCGAGTGCTGTCGCCCGAGAGAAGGCGGTCCTGAGGTCCAGGAAAGCTCAGCCCAGCCCCACGTCTTCCGGGGCGCCCACCCCCACCAAGCATTCCCGCCCCTCCCTCAAGCCCAAGCATGAGGCGGAGGTCGGCGACAAGGCGGGCCTGGCGTCCCAGGTCAAGGGGCTGCTGGCCGAGGCCAAGACGAAAGACTCGGAGATCGTCAAACTCCGCCAGGAGCTGAAGAAACACCAAGACCTGTCTGGCTTGGTGGACCTGCCGGTGGATGGTCTTCCAGCCGAGGTGAAGTCCCTCATCCAGGCCCTCCAGGAGAAGAACAAGACCTTCCAGAGGGAACTTCTCAGTCTCGGCGAGGAGAACCGACTCTTGAAGGAGAAGCTGAGCCAACAGGGACATTCGCCGCTCTCGGACACCAGCAGCAGCTTGCCTACCCCAACGACGCAGGAGTCCAGTTTTGGCAGCCCGACTCAACCGTCCCTTGGCAGCCACCCTGCCGGCGGGAGTCCGTGCCTCAACGGGCCTCCGCTGCGCAACTCGGGCTCCTCCAGCAGTGACGTGACCAAAGCCTCCTTGTCTCCGGACGCGTCGGATTTCGAGCACATCGTGGACGTCCCGTCCAGGCCGCCGTCCACCGGCAGCAACGTCTTCAAGAGCTCCAGATGTTCCACCTCGGGGAGCTCGCCCAACAACGCCAGCGACCTCTCGGTGGCCTCGCTCACCGAGAGGATCCAGCGGATGGAGGAGAACCACCACTGCACGGCGGAGGAGCTGCAGGCCACGCTGCAGGAGCTCTCCGACCAGCAGCAGGTGGTCCAGGAGCTGACGGCGGAGAACGAGAAGCTGGCCGAAGAGAAGGCCATGCTGGAGAGGTCCTTCTGCCAGCACCGCGAGCGAGCCGAGCAGCTGAGCCAAGAGAACGAGAAGCTGAGCGCCCTCCTGCAGGATCGCCAAAAAACGGACGAGAGCAAAGGCAAGGTACACGAGCTGGAGCTGAGGTGCGCCGAGCTGCAGGAGAAGGCCCAGTTTGAGCGCGAGAAGATGCTCAACATCCAGCAGCAGCTGACCAGCAGCTTGAGAGGCCTGGAGAGAGAACATCAGGACGCTCAAGGGGCGCTCAAGAGCCTGGGAGAGGAGGCCAAGCGGTTGGGCGGCCTCCTGGAGACCGAGCGGCAGAACAACGCCACCTTGGCGAGGACGCTGGAAGACTGCAAGGTCCACCTGGAAGGCTTGAAGATCGAGAGCCAGTCGCTGCGGTCCCAGCTGGACAGCGAGAAGCGGAAAGCGGCCGCCATGGACGCCATGGAGCAGGCAGCCGGCCGCTCAGACGCGCATGAGCTGCTGCGAGGGATCCGAGCCGAACGCGACCAGCTGGAACGATCCTGCACGGAGCTGAGGCAAGAGCTGTTGAAGGCCCAGAGCGAGGTGAAGACGCTGCAAGGGCAGCTGGCCAAGGTAAGGCGCGCGGCGGAGCCTCCAGGGGCAGCAGCAGTCTACCTGAAAAGGGCACGGCGGGAAGGGGGGTGGTGGTTCTTGTGGACTTCCGGGATGGCGGGAGCGTGAGTCTGCCCGTGTTGGACGTTTTGAGCTTGATCCCGTAGGGTGCTAGCGGTGATAAGACGGGCAGTCCTCGACTTAACGACCACAGTTGATTCCCCCAGATCTCCGTTGCTAAATGAGACAAGTCGTTAGGTGAGTTTTGCCCCATTTGACGACCTTTCTTGCCACGGTCGTTAAAGGTGAATCCTTGCAGTCGTTAAGCTAATCACACAGTCGTGAAGTGAATCTGGCTTTCCCCCCCCCTTGACTTTGCTTGTCGGAAGGTCGCCGAAGGGGATCATGTGACCCCCTTGGGATATTGCGACCGTCATAAATGTGGACCAGTTGCCAAGCATCCAAATGTAAATCACGTGAACAGCCGTCATTAAGTGAGGGAAAACGGTCATAAGTCTCTTATTTCAGTGACATTGTGTCAGAGCATGCCCAGTCTTACTGCACTGAGATAACCCAGCAGTAAACAATGGTTTGTATTAAATGTGGTTTATCTTACACTATCTACCACAGACACGTCAAACACAAGGCCCGGGGCCCGGATGCGGCCCGTGAAGTGGTTTCATGCAGCCCGCGAAGCCATCCTGGAAACAGTGAGGGAACAGCCCCCTCTGCCTTGGCCCTGGCCCAGGCCGGCCAGGAGCCAATGTACAATTTTGTGGTGGCCATCTATGCTGAAACGCATTCAGTCTTAGCTCCACAAGGCCGTCTGGAAACAGCGAGGAACCGGCCCCTGCCGTGTTGGCCCCGCCCTCTGGGTGCATGCTGGGGAGGGGTCACCCTTTGTGAGGAATGACAAAATGGACCATGCCTTGGCGCTTGCCCCGGTCCCACCCCCTTCTGCCAAAGACCCTCAATCTGTCCCACTCCTGCCCAGGCCCCCACAGGCACCCTTGACGCGAATGATGTAGAGCTGGCCACGCCCACCCACTCTGGCCACACCCATCCAGCCCCCCCCCCAGGGCAACCGCAATGCTGATGCGGCCCTCAATGAAATTGAGTTTAACACCCCTGACATAGACCCTGCTGGCTTGAAGAGACACAGACCCTGCTGGCTCTTAAAGGGACACAGACCCTGCTGAGTCATTCCCAACATTACATCGTACATCTTACATCAGCTGGTTAGCTTTTAAATCATTACCTTGACATGTTGTAACTCAGCAAGCCGTTGTAAGTCGAGGACTATCTGTCCCTTCTAATTTGGTCCAAAGAATTGCCTTTCCAGGACGCTTACTCCGCATTGATTCGAAAATCCAAGATAGTCCTGAATGAAGCTTCCCAAACTTTGTTTCTGTGGCCAGAAACCGAGATTGGATATCTTTCCCAGAAGTAACCAAAAGTTGCAAGCAGGAGAGGAAGCTGAGCGGAATTTGAACGAGACCGCAGGGAGGACGTTATGTTATGGCAGCCCTTCCGCAATTTATCTCTTTACCTCCCAGAACACTCAGCAATGGCCACACTGCCTGAAGCATTCTGGGAATTGAAGTCCATGCTTCTGGAAGTTGTCCAGGTTACACAAAATGGGATCGACTGGGTTTCTATTCCACTTCCCTATTGCAATCTTGGCTGCTTTAAGAGGGGTGGGCTTCCACTCCCAAAATTCCTCTCCCTGCATGCTTTAAGATGAATGGACTTTAGTTCCAGGAATTTCCCTGGCAGCTATGCTTTAAAATGGGTGGACTTCCACTCCCAGAATTCCCTAGACAGCCATGCTTTAAGAGGGGTGGGCTTCTACTCTCAGAATTCCTCTCCCTGCATGCTTTAAGACGGGTGGACTTCCACTCCCAGAATTTCCCAGCCAACCTGCTCCAAGATGGTGGGACTTCCACTCCCAGAATTCCCCAGCCAGCATGCTTTAAGATGGGTGGACTTCCCCTCCCAGAATTCCCCAGCCAGCATGCTTTAAGAGGGATGGGCTTCAACTCCCAGAATTCCTTTCCCTGCATGCTTTAAGATGGGTGGACTTCCATTTTCAGAATTCCCCAGCCAGCCTGCTTTAAGAGGGAGGACTTCCACTCCCAGAATCCCCCAGCCAGCATGCTTTAAGAGGGGTGGACTTCTACTCCCAGAATCCCCCAGCCAGCCTGCTTTAAGATGGGTGGACTTCCACTCCCAGAATTCCCCAACCAGCATGCTTTAAGATGGGTGGACTTCCCCTCCCAGAATCCCCCAGCCAGCATGCTTTAAGATGGGTGGACTTCCCCTCCCAGAATTCCCCAGCCAGCATGCTTTAAGAGGGATGGGCTTCAACTCCCAGAATTCCTTTCCCTGCATGCTTTAAGATGGGTGGACTTCCATTTTCAGAATTCCCCAGCCAGCCTGCTTTAAGAGGGGTGGACTTCTACTCCCAGAATCCCCCAGCCAGCCTGCTTTAAGATGGGTGGACTTCCACTCCCAGAATTCCCTAGCCTAATTTGATGTTCCAACAGCCACTCCCCCTAATCACATGACCAAAATTTAGATATTTGGGTAGCCAGGCTGCATTTACTGGCCATTAACAAGTCTCAAGCCTGCATTTTACGCTGGTTTGGCCCAAACCCAGCATTTTACTTCTGGTTTTCAGCAAAACCAGCCCTTAGCAAACCATGGGCCCATTTAATGACACCCTCCCCTCCCAAAAAAAGATAGTGAACTGACTTACCCGCTTTACAACTGTCGTGATTTACGACCACGATGGGCAGCTTCCTTTACGGTCGTAACCCAAGGACGACCCATTAAAAACCTGTCTGATTGTGCATTGGAAGCGCCATCCCTAATTCTACCACAGGGGACTGCAAACATGGCTGCTTTAAGGCAGGTGGACTTCAACTCCCAGAATTCCCCAGCCTAATTTGATGTTCCAACAGCCACTCCCCCTAATCACATGACCAAAATTTAGATATTTGGGTAGCCAGGCTGCATTTACTGGCCATTAACAAGTCTCAAGCCTGCATTTTACGCTGGTTTGGCCCAAACCCAGCATTTTACTTCTGGTTTTCAGCAAAACCAGCCCTTAGCAAACCATGGGCCCATTTAATGACACCCTCCCCTCCCAAAAAAAGATAGTGAACTGACTTACCCGCTTTACAACTGTCGTGATTTACGACCACGATGGGCAGCTTCCTTTACGGTCGTAACCCAAGGACGACCCATTAAAAACCTGTCTGATTGTGCATTGGAAGCGCCATCCCTAATTCTACCACAGGGGACTGCAAACATGGCTGCTTTAAGGCAGGTGGACTTCAACTCCCAGAATTCCCCAGCCAGCAAGGCTGGCTGGGGAATTCTGGGAGTTGAAGTCCACCCACCTTAAAGCGGCCATGTTTGCAAATGTTTTGGCTGTTTCTGCCTGGCTCAGCCTGGCCCTCCTCTCCCCTGCCCAGACCAGCCTAGACCAGCTTCCTTGGTGAGTTATTTTTGTCCTTTTCTGCCCAACCCAGTTGTGACGTTGTGCTGCCGCACTCGGTATGCGCATAAGTGCAGTCATTCACCCGGCAAATCTTGGACTTGTAACCCAATAAACCTTTGCTGTACTTGGAATTGGATAGGGAGTGGCCTCTAACCAGCAGGTATCTGGTTAGAGAGGGTGTGTTTGTGTGTAGCTGATCTCACAACTGGGTTTGACAGCTCTCTGAAAGAAGAATGACACTCTTAATCTCTGAGGCTTAGAATGGATTTTTCCTTTTGTGTCTGACCCAGGATATTTAGATCCCAGTTGTGCCTTGTTTTCCTTTTTTAAAAGTTTATCTATCTATCTATCTATCTATCTATCTATCTATCTATCTATCTATCCATCCATCCATCCATCCATCCATCCATCTATTTCTACCGTATTTATTTGTCTCTCTATTTATCTATCATCCATCATCTCTCAATCTCTATCTATCATCCATCCATTATCTATCTTCTATCCATCTATTTCTCTCTGTTTCTATCTCTCTATTTATCCATCCATCCATCATCTCTCTATCTCTATCTGTCATCCGTCCATCTATTATCTCTCTATCTCTATGATCCATCCATTCATCATCTATTTATCCATCCATCTATTCATCTATCTATCCATCCATCATCTATCTATCCATCCATCTATTCATCTCTATCCATCCATCATCCATTTACATGTCTATTTATTTCTCCATCTCTCCATCCATCCATTGTCTGTCTGTGTCCGTCTGTGTATCCATCCTATCTATCTGTCTATCTGTCTATCTATCCATCCATCCATTTCTACCATATTTATTTTTGTCTTTCTATTTATCCATCATCTATCATCTCTCAATCTCTACCATCCATCCATCCATCCATTCATCCATCCATTATCTATCTCTATCTCTATCTATCTATCTATCTATCTATCTATCTATCTATCTATCTATTTATCTATCTATCTATCTTCTATCCATCTATTTCTCTCTGTTTCTATCTCTCTATTTATTTATCCATCCATCCATCCATCATCTCTCTGTCTCTATCTGTCATCCATCCATCTATTATCTCTCTATCTCTATGATCCATCCATTCATCATCTATCTATTTATCCATCCATCTATTCATCTATCCATCCATCCATCTATTTATCCAGCCATCTATTCATCTCTATCCATCCATCATCCATTTACATATCTGTTTATTTCTCCATCTCTCTATCCATCCATCTTCTCTGTCTGTGTCCGTCTGTGTATCCATCCTATTTGTCTATCCATCCATCCATCCATCCATCCATTTCTACCGTATTTATTTATTTATTTATTTATTTATTTTTAATTAAAAAGTTTTATAAGTTTTACAAAAAGAACAAAACAATACAAAAACAAAAAACAACATATACAAAGAAAAAACTAAACATTACACAACAAAACCCCCCTTCCCCAACCCCCACCCAAACACCGTATTTATTTTTATCTCTCTATTTATCTATCATCCATCATCTCTCAATCTCTATCTACCATCCATCCATCCATCCATTATCTATATTTATATCTATCTATCTATCTACCTATCTATCTATCTATCTATCTATCTATCTCTGTCTGTCTGTCTGTCTGTCTGTCTATCTATCTATCTATCTATCTTCTATCCATCTATCCATCTTTCTCTCTGTTTCTCTCTATTTATCTATCCATCCATCCATCATTCTCTATCTCTATCTGCCATCCATCCATTATCTATCTCTATCATCTATCTATCTATCCCATTTAAGAACTGGCCCTTTGCCTGGGAAGTGTACAATAAAATATTAAAAGGCTAAAAAAACAGTGTATAAACTTGGAAAGCATTTTCATCCAAGGTACAGAGAAGATGTTAAGTCAGTCACACGGTCATTAAGCGAATCCGGTTTCCCCCGTTGACTTTGCTTATCAGAAGGTCACAAAAGGCGATCGTGTGACACCTCCCCCCCCCCAGGATGCTGCAACCGTCATCAGTACACGCCAGTTGCCAACCCTCTGAATTCTGATTGGGTGACCCTGGGGAGGCTGCAAGGGTCGTAAGTGTGAAAAGGAGATGCAGGTTACTTTTTCCACGGCCGTTGCTGCTTCGAACGGTCACTGAATGAACGGTCGTAAGCCGAGGGCCGCCTGTCCCGGAATCGCCATCGCGTGAGACGGGGACCAATGCAGCAGTCGGCAGGGCAAGCACCCGTCGCAACTGCCCACTTTTCCCAGCACCGTCGTAAAGTTTGAACGGTCGCTAAAAGAACATGGAGGGCCACGGCCTCGTCCTCCCCCCGCGCCCCTGGTGGGGAGACAGCCGAGGGCTCCGGGGCTCCCTCTCCCCCCCCCTTTTCACGCTGGCTTTGCCCGCAGGTGGAGCAGGAAGGGGCGCAGCTGCAGGCGAGGTGCGCCGGGCAGGCGGAGGAGCTGAGCCAGACGGGGCAGGAGCTGCAGGAGAGGCGCTCGGAGGGCGAGGCGGAGCTGAGGAGCCTGAAGGAGGCGCTCTTCCAGCTGGAGGACCAGGTGGAGCAGCAGCGGGTGGTCAGGCTGCACGACCAGCAGATCATCGGCCAGATGGAGGGTACGTGGGGGGGCTGGGGGGGGGGTGGCAGAGGAAGGATGGGTCAGTTGTGGCTTGCCCCCCTCCCCCTTCCTTCCTTCCTTCCTGGCTGGTGTGTCATCACTACAGCCCTGCGAGGTAGGATGGGAGAAAGAGGGCAGGCGGGTCAAGCTCTGCCTTTGGGACTCTGTGCAAGCTTTCTTTCTTTCTTTCTTTCTTTCTTTCTTTCTTTCTTTCTTTCTTTCTTTCTTTCTTTCTTTCTTTCTTTCTCCCTTCCTCTCTTTCTCTTTCTTGCTTTCTATCTTTCTCTCCCTTCT